>JAVJIF010013741.1:0-87775 GCA_038442645.1 Agave tequilana
GTAGGTCCTATGTAAGAGAGCAGTCTTCCTTTGGGCCGACTGACCCTTTATAGGATTGGTTCCAAAGTTTATGTTATCTATATCGATCATATAATATATGTAATGACTCGGCCATAATGATAACCTTCCTTTGGGCCGATTGCCACACGCATGGGCCACACAAATCTATCTGGATTTTTTTCCGCCATCAGACTAATTGATGAGGGTAATGCAATACGAGCCTATAGTCTGGCAACCTTCCTTTGAGCCGATTAACACACACTAAGGTTATCCCACTTGCATTACCCACATCAAGTATCCGACGCCATACATAATTTAGCAAAACAATAGTTTTACTTTGGGTCGGCTATTGTCAGCATGAACTATACACTCGATTAATTAAGCTCTTTTATAAATTTAATTTGACCCATGTATATATCTTTATTTGTGTGTTATAAACTGTAGTAAACATTCATCATGCTAGAATAATACAAGTAATAATATGAATATTGATGAAGCGGAAACATGTAAGGATACATATTATCATGGTAAACATATACTTCAATGCCTACTTTGTGTCAACTAACTACTATTTTATCATGTCTGTAATACTGTAGTGCTCGTCAAGAGCTTTGAAACGGAGGTCGGATGAGTCCGAAACGGCTAATTGAAGTTTCAATTGGTAAAACGGGTCTGCAGTGCTTATTAGGTCTGGATTAGACCCGACCCGCAATGATTAGGTTATGTGTTTTTCTTAATGGGTCGAGTTTAATAAATTGAATAAAATTCGATTAATTTAATGTGAGATTGATTGCGATTAGGTCTCTTTATTTATTAACAATTTACCAAAAATACCTTAATATACTAGAAATTCTATCGCAATGCTAAAACCCAAATCAATCTAAATTTAATATGAGACTAATTAGGAGTGGATTTCCTTACTAAAGTAAAACTCTATCTCTAAATATCCGAATCCTAGATACTCTCATAATCTTAATTAATTTATGAAACCCAAAATAGATAACCTCTTATTTTATGTTTATCATTTTTTTGCTTTACTGACGTGCACGCACGCATGCAGCGCTGCATGCATCTCTTTCTTTCTCCTTATCATGGGCCGCCCATGCATGCATGTGCCTACATGCATGCGCCTGCATTCATGCAGGCTATGTTGATGTGTGTGTGTGAAAAATGTACCTCAGCCGCCAGTTGAGAGAGACTCTCTCAGCTGTCACTTTAATATGATCGCAAACCCACTGTAACTTGGTCGTAACCCACTGTAACATGATCGCAGTCCTAAAAAATCATATAATTTTAGTGTAATTAGGACTGCGACCCTGGTAGCAGCCCTTAGGAAAAGACTGTGACCTTGGTCGCAGTCCTTAGAAAAGACTGCGATCATGGCAACAGTCCTCATAAAACCACTGCGACATTGTCACAGTCCTCATATAAAACTGCGATCTTGATACCAGTAGTTAAAATAGTGGTTAAAATTCAGTCACTTTGCGCCAGCTGATAGAGTCTCTCTCAGCTGGCGGCTGAGGTACAGATTCCTCCATATATATATATATATATATATATATATATATATATATATATATATATATATATATATATATATATATATATATATATAGAGAGAGAGAGAGAGAGAGATGTATATCAGCCTGCGGGCTGAGAGTACTTTGTCAGCCTGCGGTGAGTGGCTCAATTTGTTACCTCACTGACTTGCGGCCCGCTTTTAGGAAGAAGTTAAATTACCAAATACCCCCTTTTCGATAACTTTCCTTATTGTTTATTATTATTTTCTCTCTTTTTTTGCCGCTCTTTATAGGATTTAGGTTATTGTATATAAATTACTTTTCGCCCTATTTCCTTACCTCTTTTATGAAAGATCTAGTTTCTACTTTTCAGCCTGCGATAAAATTTTTTCTCAAAATATAAAATCTTTTCAGATCAATTTTTTCAGCCTGCGATAAAATTCTACTTTATAGTTTAATTTAAACTGCGACCTTAGTCAGAGACTTTGGTCGCTGTGTACATTTAAACTGCGAAGTCAGAGACTTTGGTCGCAGTGTACATGGTTAATTGCGACCAAGGTCGCAGTGTTGTTATTGATAAAGATGGCCAGCAACTGCAATCTAGGGTTGCATTACATGGACTGCGACTTTGGTCGCAGTACGTTAAGTAAGTGTTTCCTTTATATTAACATGCATAGCGACCAAGGTCGCAGTGTTGTTTTATTAAGTGTTGTTTTGGATTAAGTCATTTTTTGAATCTAAATGAAAAATGAAAAGTTTGCTGAGGGGACGCGACTTGGAGTCACTCCGAGAGACGCGGCCTGTCATAAAGATTTTATGAGATCTTTAAACGTCAAGTCTACATTGTCTACGCGTCGGCTCTTCATTGTGTTTAGGCGTTAATGTCTTTTAATGCCAAACCGGCGCTGGCGGTTGGAGACCATTAAAGCCGACGGTTCTGATTAATGAACCATTAATTATGGTTATTATGAGCTGCCTATAAATAGGGCTCACCTTCTCCCTTTAACAGCCCATAATTAGACTGTTTTCTTTCGAGAGCAATTGCTCTGAGAATTTCCTCCTTCTTCAGAGTCTCTAACAGGGGCCTGCCTCCATGGATGAAGATGACCCTATGGACAAACTTGATCGATGTTCGTCCACAAGGGAAGAAGTCATAGACCTCATCGTCCACAAGGGAAGAAGTCATGGTCCTCGTCGTTTACAAGGGAAGAAGTCATGATCCCTGACGAGGACTTAACCCTCACCAAGATCTCCTCGGACTTGATGCACCAGTCAAACTTGCTGGCAAGGATGGTCAGAGTGGGTATGGCGGCGGGGATGTGGTGGATATAGTGGTGGGTAGCATACCCTGTGAGGTCTTAAAACCTCCTCTCTTACCCCAGAAGTGACATCGAGGAAATTCCATGCTCACTGGATAACCTTCTGGTGGAAGAGATGTTCATCAACGAAGGATCGTATCCCGCCACTTTGGAGGGTCAGGTGGAATCGGAGATTCTGCTGCCACCAGACCTCAATAACACCACTGCTCTTAGTCAACAAGGGCTCTTTTGATGTTTAGTCTTCTTTGTACTGCTGTATTGTAACACTCAATCTTATTGTATAAGAGAGCGTCTTTTCATGTTTAGTCTTCTTTGTACTGCCGTATTGTAACACTCAATCTTATTGTATAAGAGAGCGTTTTGTATCATTTTCACATGCCTGGAGATAAATGCCTGGACATAAATAAAAATCATATTTGTTTTTTAATAAACTATGACGTTGGTCGTAGTCATGCATTGCAAACAAAACAACTTGGACCAGAGACGACACTGCGACCAAGGTCGCATAAGACTACATTGCAAACAGAAACAACTGCGACCAGGGTTGACACTGCGACCAAAGACTGCGACTAAGCAACTTCTGCGGTGACGTGTCACCTCGTCGCAGTGTTGTTGTTGATTAAGACTAAAGACCAGCAGCTGCGACGAAGGTCGCAGATTATTTTTTTTAAGACTGCGGCCAGCAACTGCGACCAAGGTCGCACTGTTGTTGTTGATTAAAAATAAAGACCAGCGAATGCGACCAAGGTCGCAGTGTATTTTATTAAGTCCAAAAACCAGCAACTGCGACCAAGGTCGCATTGTATTTTATTAAGACTACGGTTAGCAACTGCGACCAAGGTAGCAGTGTTGTTGATTAAGACTAAAGACCAGCAACTGCGACCAAGGTCGCAGTTTATTTATTAAGTCTGCGTCCTGCAACTACGACCAAAGTCGCAACCTTTCACTTTAAAAATTTATGCGGGTGAAGTAATATAATTATTAACTGCGTCCATGGTCACAATATATTCGTTTAGCGTAAAATATTTAAAATGAAGGTTTGTAACAATTGTACAGCATTTCAACCAAGACATAGTAGTAAAAAATGTAATTCACACAATTAACTTTAGAAAACAGATTTATATATATTTAAAAAAAATACAAAATACAATTTTTTAAACTTCTAATCCTCGTCATCACCATCGTAATCAGATTCGTCGTCAAGAGTCATGCTTTCGTCTTCTGTATCGCTTTCCGTCTCTTCCTCCTCTTCAGCGACAGTCTCCTCTTCGCTTTCTTCCTCTTCATGTTTGTGTTTTGGTTCACCAATGAAGTCCCAGAACGGGTCGTCTGTATCAAGCTCAGATTCTGACCCGTAGCGAGGCATCGGTTCAGAACTATACATCCAATCATCATTAGATGATTGGTTTCTTTCCGGTGAAGACGGTGGAGAAGACATTTTTTTGAGTCTATTGACCGAACAGTGAGAGTAAAGAGTTTGAGCAAAAATAATTTAGTATGTTTGTAATCCTTTGCTGATGACCGTTTATATATTTTTAATCCCGAAATTCCAAAGGGTTTAAGCTCTTAAACCACGTGAATATCTCCCAAACTTATTTTCTACCTTTTCCCAAAAATTGTGTATACTTCCTAGGTGACTGTTCAGTTATCCAAAACAGTTTAAAAGTTAATACACTATAACTTTAAATTACTTTGAACTCCAAAACAGTACATTATTGCGACCATATTCGTATTGGGAACTGATAAATGATTAACTGCGACCATAAATTGCATCCGTAGTAGGAGTGTGACTATGGTCGCAATGTTTAAGAGCAGCAGTCGCAGTTTGGATATGTAATTAAAAGAGCTTATAAGTTAATATAGTGAGAAAGAGACCTTACAAAAAAATAGAATTAAAAGCTTTTAAAAGAAGACAAAATACAATTGAATATCAGAAGATCAGGAAATCCTAATCCTCGTCATTATCCCCATCATAAGCAGATTCATCGTCTTCATTCTTCTGCTCTTCCTCTTCATCACTTATTTCCTCATCATCTTTCTGTTTTTGAGGTTTTTTTGTTTCACCGATGAACTCCCAGAATGGATCGTCTCTATCAAGCTCTTCGTCTGACCCGTTGATAGGAAGCGAGCCTACAGCATCAGAGGACATACTTTCATCAAGCATGTCTCCGTCAAGTGGCAAAGGAATAATGTCTTCGTCACTAACCCACATTAAAACTTCATTATCATCATGAATAGGAGGATCAGTTAATACATTATTTGATGTAGTGAGATAGTCAAAAAGAGTGAAGTCCAGACTGGTATCAGATTCACTAGAATATCCTGAAGACAAAGTCCGGTGAGGGAACGATTGAAGTTAAAATCTAAGTGTTCAGAGGAAGAAGATGGGGAAGACATGATTGAAGAATGAATTGTTTTTTTGAAAGTTTTTGAAATCAAATTGAAAAGGAAGAACAAAAATATAGTTTTCAGGTATGAGATAATATATTAGTTACAAGCATTATATAAAGGTCAATATTGTGGAAGAACATGAATAGTAATAATAATTGTTACAGGTGAGGGTTGAGTATGGTAGGAAGTGGTAAAAAAAATTAAATATTTAATTGAAGATTTATTGCGGGTGAATCCGAAGAGTTTCTTTTTGCCAGAGGTTTAATGCTTGAAGTAGAAATTAACTTTTTATAGAATTGTTTGCCTATATCTTTAGATTACGTATAGTGCACATCTTTCCTTTCTCGAGATTAACATTAGTGCATCTCTTTTTTCTAGACTGTTGTTGTATCACGGTAGAAAGAATATTAATTACTTCATTTAATTCAGTGTAATTAATATAGTAATTTTTATAAGATTTGATATACGCGAATTGATCTCAGGGTCGCATGGCTAATCCACCCTAGTCGCATATTAAAAATCTTTTACATAAGGTATGGGAAAGAAGATTGCGACTTTGGTCGCAGTACTGAAGGAGGTCGCATTGTTGTACGATAGAATGCGACTAGGGTCACAGACGTTATATAAAGAAGTTTTGTTATACAATGACTGCGACTAGTGACTGCGACTGTGTCGCAGTTGTCTTATAAAATTGAAATTATATTGTATTAGGTCGCATAAAAACATTTTGTTATTCTATGAGTGCGACTAGTGACTGCGACTGTGTCGCAGTTGTTATATTGTATTAAGTCTGCGACCATGACATGTTTTTTAAATTTTCAATGCTTCTGCTTATTTTACATTATATTGATCCAATTTTTTTAATTATATTTTTCGATGTATTAAAATTACGAATTTTATAACTGTAAATATATTCAACTGAAATTTTGTTTGTTCATGACTTTATTCCAGTTTAGAATTAAAAAAGGGATATTTTTGTCAATTTGTTTCAAGATTGTTTAGGCGGGATTTTTTTGATTTTTTTTTTTTTTTGGAGAATGTAAATTTTATTTATCAAAACTGTGTACACAGAGAGGAAGCCATAACGGCATTACATATCCCATAGAGAAGTAGCCTTCCCATATCCGCCAATACATGGCATACAACCCCAAAACAATGTATCCCCACAACACACAAAATAAGAGTCAAACAGGTGTCAGTCAGGTAGTGCAAGTCGACTAACCCGAAATTCAAGTCGACTAGAACAAGATCCACAAAGTTGCCTAGTCTCTGGAAATTCCTTTTAGTCGACTGACACCAAGATCAGTCGACTACAAGAAAATGTAGTCGACTAATCTCTAAAGGCAAGTCGACTTGAAGGAAAATCTAGAACTTTCACCCTTCTCTGTATCAGCATCAGTCGACTACCCAAAAAAAGTAGTCGACTAAACCTGCTCCAAGTCGACTAGGAAACCCAATTAGTCGACTAAAATCTGCTGACAGCTCTGCTATTCTGGCGACAGAACAGGACCCATATGTGCAGTTCTTGCCAGAACTGAGGACCAAGTTCTGGCAGCTCAGTTCAGACAGAACAGCACACCCATGTGTATAGGTATAAGCAAGACCCCTACAAACCCAAACAGGTATAGTGCTCCCTATACTATACAATGAGCGAACAAAATATAATCTATACAGCCAAAACAAAAAGGCCAAAACATGGTTAAAACTCCACACAGGTATGTGGATCCAGAGAGAATAAAGTCCGATGTGTGGCATATATTCAGCCACGTCCCGCCGGCTGAGAAACTCTCTCAGCCTGCAGGCTGAGGTACAGTAACCCATATATATATAATTTGTTTTAGTTTAAAAAATAGAATTAAAAAATAACAACACATAGAAAAAAAATTTCGAAAAAATATATACATAATTTAATTTAATTTTGAATCTTCATATTTTCCTTTGAAAATTCTACAGTCTAGAATCTATGAAATAGCACATTTTTTTTTGGGAGGGTTGAATTTATAACAAAGAACCGATTATAAATACACATCTCAAATCAATAGAATAAGTGAAACACCGCCAAAATCTACTTACATATTACGGTAAAGATTACTTAGACCAAGTTTATGAGCTCTCTCTTATTCTATTTTTTTGAAATACAGGTCATAGTTGGAGTTGAACCTGAGACTTCTCACAACCTACTCCCACTTCTTATCAGTGAGCCAAACCTCACTAGCTCTCTTGTTCTATTGAATTTAGCTAAGAAATATTTGTATAACTTAAGAAGTGATAAAAAAAATCATCATTCATTAACTTTAATTCGATAGCAATTACAAAATATCACAATAGTACATGAGTGTTCCCTCTTAAATTTGCAGTTATAAGAGTTTTCTATTCATTTCAGTAGCACAAGAGTGTTTTATACGAAATCATGATGGACATGTAGTTTTTTACAATTTACCGTTTTGGGTTTCAATGGTAGAGCAAATCTTAGAAACCAAAGTCTCTGTGTGGCTTGATTTTTTAGGTTAGCATCGAAGATGGATGTTGGATAAATATGTAGTTGTACCTTGTTTGGTTATTATTTTAGAGTTAGATAAATCTTAACACAAAAATTTACCTCCACAAGACCGTAACAATAGTTTTTAAACTCTACTCTTACTGGTGGTGGTCTACAAAAATTAAAAAGCATGCATTATAAATTAACATTTTTTACATAATTTTCATTTAGTTTAAAAGTCTAATTTTGAATTTATAATAATATTTGATGCGGTTCAAGTGGGAAGGTTTTGTAACGAGTCATTGGAGATCATAAGTTTAAATCTTGACTTAGGCCTCGTTTGAGAGCAAAGTTAAGTTTTCCAAAGTGGGATTTAGGGCAGTTTTGGACTTAAAATGAAATTAATGAAACAGTGTCTTGTTTGACAATCAAAATGGAGTTACTGAAATTTGAATTTGGAGGCTCCCAAACCTTATGAAACTAGAGTTAGGGAAACTCCATTTTGAATGAAATTTCTAAACCATGGCTAAATAAGAAAGAACGAAACCTCAGTTTTAAAGGTCTTAGAAACTGGGGTTTGTATGGTGATAAACCTCACTGTCATTTTAACTTAGGGCGTGTTTGGATTCATGAAAGTGGGAGGAAAATTAAAGTGAGAGTGAGAAATGTGAAAGTATAGTGGGAAATTGAGATTAGTGAAAATATATTTTCCGGTATTTGGTTATAATGTGCAAGTGTAAATGAAAAAAATTATTGTATTGTTCAGTATTTGATCAGTAATGTGAAAGTGGAATTGAAAAAATTGAACACAAAGTTGACCATAAAATAATATTAAATCAAAAATTATTTTTGAAGTTATATTTTTGACGATGTAGCATCCTGACAGTAATATCCTGACAGTAGGAAAATGATAGTGTAAAAAAAAAGGTATAAAAAAGAAAAGGGAAAAAAAATGGTTTTCTTATTTTTCATTTTTGAATCAAAACAAACAAGAAAAATGAGAAATGAATTTTCTCACTCCTCGTTTTCCTCCCACTTCCATGAACCAAAACACACCCTTAAATGAAACCCAGTTTCAGAAACTATATTGCCAAACTAATCCTTAATAGCTTCAAAATGTAGAAAACTAGGTTTGCATTTATACATGCTCAAAATTCAATTTAACATACATAAATAAAGTCCCAATTTAGTAAACTCTGTTAGTCTTGAAAAATCTCGCAGTTCTGACATCGTGATAATGTGATGAATTGACTCATACCGGTTTAAACTTTGGTTCCATGTAAAAAAGAAAGAAAGGGGAAAAAAGAAGTCCTGAAATTTAATCTTTTATTTTTATTTTTTATTTATTTATTAAAGCGTGATAAAGTGATGAATTGGCTCATAAAGGGTAAAAATCCGGCTAAATTCTCCATGTAAAAAAGAATAAAAATCTTTTATCAACCAAGCAAAAACGGGATTTCTCCCGTGACTCTTTCGACTTTGTCCGTTCGTCTCTCCCGTAAAGAGAGAGAGCCAGAGAGAGTCAGAAGAGAGAAATCTTCCATCTGTAGGCTGTCTAAAAAATGACTAACAGACAAGCCATTAAGGAAGCAGAGTCTCAAGCTCTAGACGCGAGGAATCGATGCCCGCGTCTCAGCATTAAGACGCGTTGGCTCTACACCCGCGTCTCAACGTCCAGACGCGTCGGCCCGAAGCCCGCGTCTCAGCATCAAGGCGCGTCGGCCCGACGCCCGCGCCTCAGCGTCCAGACGTGAAGGCCCGAAGCCCGCGTCTCAGCATTAAGGCGCGTTGGCTCGACGCCCGCGTCTCAACTTCAGGGCGCGTTTGGCTCGACGCCCGCGTCTCAAACTTCAAGGCGCGTTTGGCTCAACGCCCGCGTCTCAGTTGCAACTGCCCTGATTGCGGGGCCAGTCACCGCGCATGTAGCGGGTAGTGGCCCCTCATTCGGGAGCGTTTTCAGGAGGCACCTTCACCCCCTGAGACCCCTATAAATAGCCTTGTTTGCTATGAAGAGGGGATCGAAGCTTTGGAAAGGTCGAGAATTAAGAAGGTCAAGGCATCATCAAGATCGATCGAATCCAGGCAAGAGGATCATCAAGAGGGAAGCACGACTTCAACAACAGACAGAGGGAGGAGACTCTTCAGCGAGCTTACTGAGTACTAGCCGCTCTTCGCCTACCTCCTCTTTGAGAGTTTTGGTAGACGGAGCTGAGTTACTCTTTCTACCGACCGAAGAGAAGACCCCCGACGGTCCAGGACGGTCATCTGGTCAACGGAGAACAAGATTCACTCTCCACCGCCACACGAAGAACCCAGCATTAAACAAAGGGGGGATTCAAGCTTCAACATCCTCCCTCCCTTGTAACTGGAAGGAAAAGTCTTGTTGTAATCTTTTCATCTGATTCAAAGAAATCTTTACAGCAATTCCCTCTTTCTTTTTCCGGCGCATACAAGAGATGGCGACTCCGCTGGGGACTACCTTCGTTACTGACGAGCGCACCGTGGTGCAAGATGACGTTCTCCGTAAGGGGAAAATGGTCGAATCACTCGTCGTCGAGTTCGACCAGGCGAAGTATGAAGAGTTCCTCTCTTCTGGCTCCAAGAGCCCAAAGACCCGCGTCTGCCGCAAGGTCTCAAGTGGACAGCCCCCTGAAGCCCAATCTGAGGCTCTGTCGGGTGCTCCTGCTGCCCACTGTGCCAAGTTTGGTTCACGCGCCGACGCCTCCCAGAAGGCCCGCGTAACCTCAGACACCTCTGCTGTGATCAACCGCGTCGCGCAGAACACACGCGCCAACGCCTCTCTGAAGGCCCGCGTGGTCCCCGGCACATCTACTGGTGCGATCGACCGTGTCGCACAGAACGCCCGCGTCAGCGTCTCTCAGGAGACCCGCGTGGCAAACACCCCTGGTTCTACAAACCAGGAAGTTGTTGGCTTCTCTCTTCCTCCACGGCGCAATCGGAATGCCGAGCGTCGACAGAGAAGACGCGCGCGTCAACACTCAGTCGGAACCGTTGGTTTTCTGACTGGGGTTGGACGCAGCGTACGATCCGATGCCTTGCCCGCACCTCGTCCAGTGCGAGAGATCCGCGTTTGGCGACCCAAACGCGAGACTCCCCAAGTTGAGCCTTCTGAAGACCAACTTGCCAAACGCCAAAGCGAAGCTTCTGCGTCTCGTCAAACGCAGGAAGCACGCGCCCATAGGCGTGGGGCCCAGCAGCCCACTCTCTCCCAAGTCTCTCTGCTCCAACGCAGCAGACAGCAACGCGAAAGTCGCGTCTCATATCAACAGAGACGCCAGACGCGCGTGACGCAGCCGCGACGCGACAGCCGCGTTTCTGAAACCTGTGTCCAGACAGCACAGCGCATGACTTCCTCCCGTCTTCCACGTCGCGAGGCTAGTCTATTTAATCCCTCTCCCACGGATTTGAGGGATTATTTGACAAGGAAAAGGAGTGCCAATCAGGCCACTTCTCCATGCTGCTGTCAACAGCTCATCCAGATGCTCTCTGGATGCCATTGCGAGTCAGGCGTGCACCAGCCGTCTTTAATTAGACAGCTGACCCTGATTCCCCCGTCAGCCAAAAGAAAACGCTCCCACAGGAGGAGAACCTTCTCAGATGTTGAATACCCGGAGCTTACTGCAAACATGACTAGCAGAAGTAAGGGAAAACAACTAATGGTCAACTCAGAGGAATCTGACTCTGAGCCGGAGGGGGTGTATCAACACACTCGCACCCGGACAGGGGCCATTCCCCCAATTGACTATAATGCCTTAGCCCGCGGCATTAGAATGGGTGGTTCTCACTCCGCTATAGTGGAGTCGCAGGCTTCAAACTCTTCCGTCGAGAAGGAGACTTCCGCCTACATGGCAGACACTCCTGAGGAGACGGCCAGGCGTTTAGAACAGACGCAGAAGCACCAGATGGATATAATCGCCTCTCAACAGAGATCCATTGACTCCCTTAAGCATATGCTTGAGAAATTGCTTGAAGAAAGAGCGAGATCTCCTCCTAGACGACCGAAGGGGAAAGGGAGAAAGGGAGGAAGCCCACCCTCCGAATCTTCTGACGAGACACGACGATCTACCTCGGATGTGTCCAAGCCCTCGTCGCAGGCAAGAAGCGACCAAGACCAGGAGAAGACTCATGCTAAGAGGATGAGTTAATTGGAACGACGCCTCGAGGCCCTTGCCAATCGCAAGGACCTCCAAGAAGCTGGAGTGGTCCGGCCCTATCCGGCTGAGTGGGACTTAGTTCCATACCCTCCTAAGTTCAAGGCTCCAACCCTCCAAGCATTCGACGGGAAGGGGTCACCCAACCAGCACATCTACTACTTCAAATCCCAGACCGGGAATGTGGTAGATAATGACGCCATCCTGGCGCGACTGTTCATCGGCACCCTGAAAGGGTTGGCTTTTGAGTGGTTTATGAAGCTCCCGGAGAGTTCTATCAAGAACTGGGGGGATATAGAGAAGCTGTTCTTGACACGCTTCTTCGAAGAAGACTCCGAAGTCACAATGCCCACCCTTTTAGCTACCAAACAGCGGAGAGGGGAGTCCGTCAAATCTTTCGTGGAAAGATTTCGGAACACGGCACTCCGGTGCCCAAGCGGTATGACCCAGGCCACCCTGGTGGAAACATGCCGCCACAATCTCCAAACCTCACTCCTTGCTCAAATAGGAGTTGCTGAAAGCCGCACCTGGAAACAATTAGTCCAGCAAGGTGAACAGGCTGAGGAGATTGTCGCCCGCGTCAGAGCGGAGGAAGGCAAGCTGCGGCCGGAAAGGTCGACAAGGCGTGCACCGGCACCAGACACCTCCCTCCAGACGAAGCGGAAGGATAATTTGGCGACGGAGACCAAATCTCCCACCAAACCTCAAACAGGCAGGGCAAGTGGCTCTTCAAGCCAGCCACGCCCCAACAAGCAGTATTCCTTCAAGGAGGAACACGTCGATTCGCTCTTCAAGCTACTCAACAAGAGCAATCGACTGAAACTCCCTGAAATTAGACGTCCGGAGGAAGTCGGCAAGACCGACAATCCCACCTACTGCTTATACCACAGGATGCTCGGACATCCTACCAAAAGCTGCTACGTCTTTAAGGACATCCTTCAAGCTCTGATTGACGCGGAGGTATTAAAACTCCGACCGGAGCAGAAGAAGATGACGGCCAACATGACGTCGATTCTCCAGTTTGGGACACGACCCCCGACACCCGTGGGGGTGATCTCTGTCCCGAAAGGAGAACTGAGGGTGGTCAACACAGACCCTCATCAGCAGCGGGAGAAAGGCTTGGTACCCGTCCCTACACCTCGAGGGGAAATCATGTGGGTCCACCCTGACCTCGTCGACGAGCAACAATGGACGACTGTGACCAACAGGAAGTCCAAAGGTAAAGGGAAGGCTTCATCTTGCCATGTGATATGCGCTTCCTCCCGAGAAGCGGATACTGATGTTCCCTCGCTAACTGACTCGGAAGAGGAGACAATAGTCCTGGCCGCGGAACCCAACCCACCAACGGCAGGAACCCGTTCGGGGCAGGCATACCTGAAACAGTATGGCGAGACAGCAGTAGCTCCTCCACAACCAGCTGCAGAGCCAGCAAAGCCCTCCTCTAAACAGCCTGGGGAGAAACAGAAAGAAACTCGGTTTTCTCGAGTTCTTGCGAAAGGTGTAACGGAAGGATCCTCGACACCTTACAGTTTTGATGTCTTGGCTCAATTAGCCAACATCCCGGCACGCATTACCTTGTATGAGCTCCTGAGGCTATCAAAGTCAACCAGAGAGGCTCTACAAGAAGCTTTGGCAAATGCTGAGGTCTTTATGACCCGCGTGCCAAGGGAGGAAGATGTAGAGGATTGCCTCCACACCTCCCCAAATGCTCCCTGCATCACCTTCACAACAGATGACATGCAGGTTAAAGGGAAGCATGACCGACCCCTATACTTCACAGGGTATATTGGGTCATCCGAGGTGAACCGCATCCAGGTAGACCCAGGGTCTGCGCTAAGCATCATACCTCGCCGGGTTATGCAGTTTCTAGGCATTCCTACCCATCGTCTGAGCCCTACCCAGACGACTATTTACGGGTTCAATGCCAACAGCTCCCGCCCGATGGGGAAGATCAAGCTCAAATGCCAGATCGGGAGCCTCAAGTCGGAAGTGACGTGTTACGTCATTGACGCGGACACTTCCTACAACCTGTTGCTGGGACGACCATGGATTCACCGCAATTCCATCGTTCCCTCTACTCTCCACCAAGTCATGAAATATATTGACGAGAGTGGACAGGTCCGAACGTTGATTGCCGAAAGGCATCCGTTTAAAGGGGTTGAAAATTATTTCACGGACTCCCTCTTATATCAGGATCCGGAGGAGACTAATGAAACCCCACAACCAGAGGAGCCAGACTCTGGTAATGAAGCTGACATTGAGCCGGAGAAAGAAGAGTGCCTGTGGGAGTTGGAACCACTTGTAAAGAGCACTAATAAGCTCGATGTTGATACCACCGACGATGCAGGCGGTTGGTATATTAATGAAGATTTAGATTTCGCGTATTTCCCTGCGTGTGAGTCTGATTCAATACCGTCGGATACTAGTACCGACGTAGATGAGGATGTCTGGTCGGCAATGGATGCTTTGACATCATTGCATGTACCAATAAAATCATCCTTCGGGACGTACCAGGATAATGGAGACGCGCAAGAGTCTGTATTCATGGTTCCAGCCAGACGAAAAGGCCAAAGACCAATACTTTTTGGGCGAATCGCGTCTGAACCAATGCCCCACGAAGAATCGGAAGGTGAGGATGAATCCCCTCAGTTCGATCATTATGAACCGAAAGCGCTCAAGATGATGAAGCGCATGGGGTATGATCTAACCAACAGGCCTGGGTTGAACTTCGGAAAAGGAAGAAGAACACTGCTTCGATCCTTTGTACCGAAAGGGAAAACCCCTGATTACTATCATCAGACGCGCCGGGGGTTGGGCTATATATCAACTCCAGTGCCATCAGCCTCTGATTCGGAGAGACTGTCAAGTCATGACTGCTCATCAGACACGTCGTCGTGGGAATCAGATGTCAGTGTCGGCAACATCTTCAAAGGGCTTTCAGTAAACATGGTTTCGACAAGCCATCTGGAGGATGAAGATGAAGAAATGATCCAATCTGATACAGATCCTTGGATCAAACATTTGAATGCTCTTTGGGATATCCGCTTTGAACAGCGTGAACCACCCACAGAAGACAAGGTTGTTCAAGTCAACCTAGGAGATGAAGCCAATCCTAAACCCATCTTCATAAGTGACGGCCTGTCACCTTCGGAGAAGAAGGATCTTATATCTCTTGTACAAGAGTATATAGACGTCTTCGCCTGGAATTACGAGGACATGCCTGGACTTGATCCTCAAGTGGCTATGCACCGCCTCAACATCAATCCGGATGTAAAACCTGTCAAACAACAGCAGCGACGGTTCCGTCCCGAAATAATGGAGGCAATCCAATCAGAAGTCAGGAAGCTTATTGACTCTGGCTTTATCAGGGAGGAACAGCATCCCGATTGGGTAGCCAACATCGTACCCGTTGCCAAGAAGAACGGGAAGATCCGGATCTGCATCGACTTCCGCGATCTAAACGAGGCCTGCCCCAAAGACGAATTCCCATTGCCAATCACGGATGTCATGATTGACAATACTTGTGGATTTGAGCGAATGTCCTTTATGGACGGGTTCTCAGGATACAATCAAATCAAGATGTATCCCGATGACGAAAAGCACACCTCCTTCAGGACACCTCTAGGGGTATATTCCTACACCGTCATGCCCTTCGGTCTAAAGAATGCGGGGGCAACCTACCAAAGGGCCATGAATGCCATTTTCCATCAGCAGATACGCAAAACGGTGGAATGTTATGTCGACGACATCGCGGTGAAAAGTCGCATTAAAGGAGATCACATAGCTGATCTGAAGGTGGTCTTCGACATCATGCGGGCTCATCAATTGAAGATGAACCCCACCAAGTCCTTCCTGGGGTAGCCAGTGGCAAATTCCTAGGGTTTGTTGTGACTTCCACAGGAATCCATTTGGATCCGGAGAAAGTCCGTGCTATCCAAGAGATGCAACCCCCCAGAAGCCTCAAGGAGCTCAGAGGATTGCAAGGACGATTGGCATACATCCGCAGATTCATCTCAAATCTCTCCGGGAGATGCCAACCCTTCGCTAAGCTGATGAAGAAGGGCGTTTCGTTCATTTGGGACGACGCTTGCCAGCAAGCATTTGAGGAGATCAAACGATACCTCACCCTACCACCAGTCCTTGCAGCTCCGGTATCCGGAAAGCCTTTCCTGGTGTACGTCCGATCAATGGATCATTCTTTGGGAGCTCTACTAGCTCAGAATGATGACCAAGGGCGAGAACAAGCAATCTACTACCTAAGTAGAACGATGATCGGAGCCGAACATCGGTACAACCCGATCGAGAAGGAATGTTTGGCACTGGTGTTCGTTATTCAGAAAATGCGACACTATCTGGTGGGCCAAACCATAAACGTCATATCCAAAGTCAACCCCTGAGGTTACTCATGACAAAGCCTTCATCATTGAACGGCCGACTGGCGAAATGGGCTATATTGCTCTCTCAATATGAGATGCACTTCCTACCCCAAAAAGCCATTAAAGGACAAGCGGTGGCGGACTTCTTAGCCGAACACCCAGATCCGAGGGCAGCTAAACTCTACGAGGATCTCCCAGACGAGGTCGCCGAAGCCTGCCTAACCCAGACATTGTTCGAAGGACAAGTATGGCAACTTTTCTTCGATGGTGCATCAAGAACAAGCCCTAAGGGACACACAGTTGCGGGGGTAGGAGTAGTACTCGTCTCCCCACAAGATTATGTGATTCCCCGAGCTGTCTCGCTAACCGAGCCTTGCTCCAACAATGTGGCGGAATATAACGCTCTTTTGATTGGGATGCAATTCGCCGATGAGATTGGCGTTAAAAATCTCGAGGCGTACGGTGACTCCAAACTCATCGTCAGCCAAGTTCGCGGAGAGTATGAGGTCAGGCATGAAGATCTAGTACCCTACTACAACGCGACAATCCACATGGCCGAGAGGTTTTCAAACTTCTACATCGACCATGTACCGCGCAAGCAAAATGCGCATGCAGATGCACTTGCATCCCTTGCTGCCTCCTTAGCTCTTCCAGCTGGAGCAATGGAGAAGGTATTCGTCTATAGCCACGACCTATACAGCCCAAAAAGTCCCCTCGGAGACTACCAGAGGTCATCGGGAGATCGTCGCGGTGAGGAAACACTTGAAGTGTCGACCGATCCAGAGCTTAAAGACTGGCGATTCCCCTACATTGATTTTGTCTTATACGGCATCTTGCCCGAAGACACCAGGGAGGCGGCTGCCATCCGAAGGAAAGCCTCCAAATTCTACTACAATGCGATTTCGCGAACATTGTATCGTAGATCGCATGACGGGATCCTGCTCCGGTGCCTCTCATCAAAAGAAGCCCACGAAGTGTTGAAAGAAGCCCACGATGGTACGTGTGGAGCTCATCAACCTGGCCCGAAGCTGGCAAACCGACTCCAAAGATTGGGTTACTACTGGCCCAAGATGGTTGCCGATGCTGTTGCCTATGCCAAAAGATGTCACGCCTGTCAAATACATGGCGATTTCATCCATCAAGCACCAGGATACCTCCACTCTACGACCTCTACCTGGCCGTTCGAAATGTGGGGGATGGACGTGGTTGGTCCTATCAGCCCACCATCATCTAAGGGACATCGGTTCATCCTAGCGATAACCGATTACTTCTCAAAGTGGGCCGAAGCTATCCCTTTGAAGGAGGTAAAATCATCTAACGTGATCAAGTTCATGAAACATCACGTTATTTACCGGTTCGGTGTGCCTCGGCGGATTGTCCATGACAATGGACCCCAGTTCATCAGCCAGGCTTTTCAGAGATTCTGCGCCAAGTTCAGAATCCAGAGTGTGTCATCAACGGCATACTATCCGCCCGCTAACGGCCTCGCAGAAGCTTTCAATAAGACTATTGGCAAGCTTCTCAAGAAATTCGTCTCGAAAAGTCAATGAGACTGGGACGATAAGTTGGGCGAATGCTTATGGGCCTACCGCACGACTGTGCGAACCCCAACTAAAGCCACGCCATTTTCCTTGGTGTACGGATGCGAAGCCGTCCTTCCACTGGAAATCCAAATTCCATCTCTTCGCGTCGCCTTGACAGCGGAGATGACAACAGAGGAGAAGCATCGACAGCGACTCCAAGAATTGGAAGCCTTGGACGACAAGCGTCTGCAGGCTCAACAACAAATCGAGCTTTATCAAGCTCGTATCACCAGAGCCTTCAACAAGAAAGTCAAATCGCGAACTTTCAAGAAGGGCGACCTCGTCTTAGCCGTCCGAAGACCCATGGTCATGACGCACAAGACGAAAGGAAAATTCCAACCCAAATGGGAAGGACCGTTTGTAGTAGAGTCAGTCTACTCAAATGGATCGTATCGCCTCATAACCTCAAATGGCGATACACTCATGATGCCAATCAATGGCAAATTCTTGAAGAAATACTATCCCTAGATGGCATTCTTCCACCGATCAAGTTAAAAATACACCTCTGATCAAAAACATCCAACGCCTCCGACGGCTAAGGATAGAGGAAAATGTTGGCTTTTAAGCCCAACATAAGTCCTCGACAACTTATCATGCTGAGGGGAATAGCATGGCTAGCCCAACTCAAACGGTAGTTGGTAAAGGCACCTCAAATCCGTTGATAGCTGAGGGTTTGCTAAAAATCCTGCCGATCAAGTTAAAAAATACACCTCTGATCAAAAACATCCAACGCCTCCGACGGCTAAGGATAGAGGAAAATGTTGGCTTTTAAGCCCAACATAAGTCCTCGACAACTTATCATGTTGAGGGGAATAGCATGGCTAGCCCAACTCAAACGGTAGTTGGTAAAGGCACCTCAAATCCGTTGATAGCTGAGGGTTTGCTAAAAATCCTAAGTGGACTTGATTCCACTCTTCCCTCCAAAAATCCCTTACCAATTCTATCCATAGAATGGTAGGACCACAAAATGCAATCATTACTATGTTAACACTATACCTCTGGTAATGAATACTCCTCGTCGAGTACAAACCTTGCTTGTTAACTCTGCATAGAGTAACAAACTCTCAAATTTGCCAAGTTAACACTATACCTCTGGCACTTCAAATTCTACTTGTCAATTCTCATCAATAGAATGACAGGTCCTCAAATTACTCCTATCGCAAGCAAATTCTTGTCAAGTTAATATCACACCTCTGACAAACTACTGTTTAAGTTAACATTACACCTCTAAGCGGTACATCGAGTGTCTGTCAAGTTAATATCACACCTCTGACAGTCACCTTTCTTCAGACTTCCATATCGAAGCTGAAATGGACGATGCCAAGTTAACACTACACTTCTAACATCCGAGTCATTGCTAAGTTCAACAATACACCTATGGCTATGACCTTTCCTCGACTTCCTTGTCCAAGCCGAGACGGACGATGCCAAGTTAACACTACACTTCTAGCATCCGAGTCATTGCTAAGTTCAACAATACACCTATGGCTATGACCTTTCCTCGACTTCTTTAAGCCGAGACGACTAATGCCAAGTTCAACATTACACCTCTAGCATTACTATCACTGTTAAGTTAAACATCACACCTATGACAGTGACACCCTCAGTTTTCCCAAATAAAACTGAGATGCTGATGAGTTAGGTTAATATCACACCTCTAACTCACGTCCTTGTCAAGTTAACATTACACTTCTGACAAGACTACTTCTAAACCGTTAAGTTAATATCACACCTCTAACGGTAAAAATCTTACTAGATTCCCACGAGTCTAGTTTCATTTGATATTCTCCCCAACCGAGTATCAAATTCATTTTGGAGGCATTGTTGGTTAACATTACACCGATAAACAATGCTTCCATCAAAATCCCCAGCTGATCTTAAATCAAGTTAATCCAAATCCTTGATAAAAGTTCACCTTCTCTGGGGGTACACACTCCACTTGTCACTTTCTTTTATAAAGTGGCAGGTCCACCAAAAATCATTCCATTTTCTGTCAAGTTAACATTGCACCTCTGACAGTATCATGAAGGTTCCTGAAACAGGATCTTTCCTCATAACTTTTTGACTTGTTAAGATTACTGTCATAATTTTGATGAGGTCAAAAGATTCCTTGCTTCTACATGTCCAACTAAAGGCAAAAAGTTCGAGACAAAAGAAGTAAAAAGGAAAGTGTCACTTTTATTTATATATCCAAACATATGAAAGTGATACAAAACGCTCTCTTATACAATAAGATTGAGTGTTACAATTAAGGAGTACAAAGAAGTCCCTCTCTCTCTCAGAGGCCGTACTCACTCCTTGGAACCGCATCTGATCCCAGGTGTACAATTGGAGCCGATTGCGCCATGGCAATGACGCAAAAGTCGAAAGCGCCCTAGCTGACTAAAGCCAGGAGCAGTGGTGTTCTTGAGGGCGGGTGGCAGCCGGAAGCCCTGCAACCCTCCATTTCATCACCATCCCTTTCCCCAGCATCCAAAGGACATCGACTGTCCTCGATGTCACTTCTGGAGTAGGGAGAGGAAGAGGATCCCTCCGCCACCGCAACCGCCGGAACCTCATCGCCGTCATGCATACCCTGACCATCTCTTGCCATCAGACATGATCAGTGCTGAAGATCTGAAGAGACCTTAGCGAGGGTTGGGTCCTCGTCAGAGATATAATTTAATCTCTCACAAACGACGAGGACCATAATTTAATCTCTCACAAACGAACGTGGAGCAAGTTCGCCAGCCGGTATATTCTTTCTGGGGCCCAGCAAACCTGAAAAAGGACGAGCAAGCCTACCTGCAAAGAATAAGCAAGAGAGTCAGAAAATCTGGAACTCAGTACATTTTTATAAAGGAAACTGAGTAACAGAACGCGGCAGCCATTCAAGACTTCAGACGCGAGAATGACCCGCACAGTCAAACAGACGCGAGTCAAACTGCGCCACGCATAGGATTCAAACGCGGCCTCAGTTTGTACCCGCGCCTAATGCCCCAGACGCAAAGAATTTCAGAACGCCGAAAATTGTCATCTCTGTTGAGTGAACAAGAGTTGCAAGATTCAGGTCTGAAACACGCCAAGGCAATGAAACGCGATGGGCAAAGCCAGCGTCAAGCGCCCGCGTTCAGAGAAGTCAAGTCACTGGCACAAATTCCAGAGAAGGAATGCACCGGGACTTCATTCAGATGGTTATGCCAAAGTTCAGGCTATACACATCATCGGGGGGCATACCAGCAGAGACCTCTGGCCAGAGTTGGCCTCTCTGCACCCAAACGCAGGCGTCCAAGATGATCCGAGAGGGGGTTCTTCTTGAAGAGACCAAACCGAAGCGTGAGAGCTCTGGGACATCTTCATCCTCGGAATTACCTTCATCCATGGAGACGGAATCCCTATCAAGAAACTCTTTTCTGAAGAAGGTGGGACTTCTCAGAGCAATCCAAAGAGAAATAATCCAAGCTTGGATTATAGAAGGGGAGCGCACCCTATTTATAGGCAGGCCCTAATAACTGCCATTAATGGGGCGTTAATTGGAATCGTCACGCACGATTGTCAAAGCCCAGTGAAGGATTGACGCGTGGAGCCAAATCATTGTTTGAACAGGGAAGATCATGCGTCGCGACCCCGCCACAAGTCAGAAGTTGACACGTTGAGCAGTTCATTTAATGAACCGGGAGATCCGCGCGCCAAAAGGCGAAATCTCGCCGTTTCCCCAGGCCAGCTGGCGGCGTAATCATGACATGGCACAGGTGCGCGCCCCAAAGTACGCGGCTCTTCGGTGGACATGCCCCGTCAGCATCATCATAAATGCACCCAGAAAATCGCGTCTGCATTTCAAGAGATGCGTCTCTCCAAAGTCCGCGTCCCCTCAAACGGGCCAAACATCGCGTCTACCCCATGGAAGTCGCGTCTTTAAAGCAGTCTCTGCTTTTTCAAAAGGGAACCTGCGTCCAGTCTCCTGCTTCTGCAAGTCAGTTCAACAGTACACTGACACAAACAGACAACCAACCACTCCCGGCCAAAAGCGCACCCGTGACAGACTAAAAGCAATCGGGGAGGTCTAGACTGTGTATCTAGACACTCAACACGATCAACTCTGACGGCTTCAAAGAGTTCAACAGTACACTCACGAAGACCAATTCCAGATAAGATCAAGCCCGAAGCATCAACAGTCCAGTCATAAAGGCGAACACGGCTAAGATCCAAAGTATTCCGAAATCCGTCCCATTCAACTGCGGAATATCAGAAACTTTGGAGGGGGTTCTGTAGGCTGTCTAAAAAATGACTAACAGACAAGTCATTAAGGAAGCAGAGTCTCAAGCTCTAGACGCGAGGAATCGATGCCCGCGTCTCAGCATTAAGACGCGTTGGCTCTACACCCGCGTCTCAACGTCCAGACGGGTCGGCCCGAAGCCCGCGTCTCAGCATCAAGGCGCGTCGGCCCGACGCCCGCGCCTCAGCGTCCAGACGTGAAGGCCCGAAGCCCGCGTCTCAGCATTAAGGCGCGTTGGCTCGACGCCCGCGTCTCAACTTCAGGGCGCGTTTGGCTCGACGCCCGCGTCTCAAACTTCAAGGCGCGTTTGGCTCAACGCCCGCGTCTCAGTTGCAACTGCCCTGATTGCGGGGCCAGTCACCGCGCATGTAGCGGGTAGTGGCCCCTCATTCGGGAGCGTTTTCAGGAGGCACCTTCACCCCCTGAGACCCCTATAAATAGCCTTGTTTGCTATGAAGAGGGGATCGAAGCTTTGGAACGGTCGAGAATTAAGAAGGTCAAGGCATCATCAAGATCGATCGAATCCAGGCAAGAGGATCATCAAGAGGGAAGCACGACTTCAACAACAGACAGAGGGAGGAGACTCTTCAGCGAGCTTACTGAGTACTAGCCGCTCTTCGCCTACCTCCTCTTTGAGAGTTTTGGTAGACGGAGCTGAGTTACTCTTTCTACCGACCGAAGAGAAGACCCCCGACGGTCCAGGACGGTCATCTGGTCAACGGAGAACAAGATTCACTCTCCACCGCCACACGAAGAACCCAGCATTAAACAAAGGGGGGATTCAAGCTTCAACATCCTCCCTCCCTTGTAACTGGAAGGAAAAGTCTTGTTGTAATCTTTTCATCTGATTCAAAGAAATCTTTACAGCAATTCCCTCTTTCTTTTTCCGGCGCATACACCATCGCCCCTCTTCCAGCAGCCCTCCCCTCTCCCAGTGGCTCTCCCCTTGTGGGAGAGAGGAGATAGAAGAGATGGAAGGAGGTAGCACAGAGATCGGACGACAAAGGAGCGAGAAACGGCGCATGGAGCAGGCCAAGGTGCTCCCGGTCGACCGGTGGAGGAGGCCGGTCGACCGGCGTGCACGGGCGTGCACAGGAAGGAGCGGTCGACCGGCCCCGGTCGACCGACTGAAGTGGCTCTGCTCTCGGGTAGGTGCGGTCGACCGGGCCGGTCGACCGTGGCATGGGTCGGTCGACCGACAGGCGCTGCTGGACTTTCCTTTTAGGATTCGAATTTCTTTGCTGGATGGGATTGAATCCAACCTGGGTTTCCATAAATTCAGGAACTCTGTGGTTATAAATAGAGGCTAGATGCCTCATGTATTGAATCATAGGAGAGATCCCAAAAGAAATCTCCTTGCTTCTCTCTTGTAATAGTTGTATTGATTGTTGAATCAATAAGATCTCTCCCTCCCTTGCCCTGAGGACGTAGGCACGTTGCCGAACCTCGTTAAATTTGTGCGTTGATTGCTTTTCTCTATTGGTTGCTATTCCTGCTGTGTTGGTTATTTCTCCGGCTGCATCGAGTCTCTGCCAGTTGGGCGAATTCCTCAAGATTCGGTGGTGGTTGTTGTGTCTCATCTTTCGCGAACCGCTGCGCACAACGAGTGGTGTCGGGAGCACAATGAGTGGTATCAGAGCATCCCAGGTTCGTCGTGGGATCATCTGTTGATTCAAGGGCATCTGTTGCTGATTGGTGGAGATCTTGCGTCGATCTCAGATCATCGTTGGGTCTGTTCGTGGGATCGTGTGTCAATCTCAGAACAGCGCGTGAAGTGCTCAAGGAATCATTGGTGGAGTAGATTGCTTCGAAAACTCTTCGAGGGTTTCGCGTGGAGGTAAAGATCTTGTCTTTATCTAGTTTATTTTATCTAACTCCGTTTGTTTCCACATTGGTTTGAGGAATCAGTTGAAAAGATGGCTGGAGAAAGTCCATCGGTGAAATCCATGTATCCACATCCAAGGATTGATGTGGTGAAGTTCAACGGGACGAACAACTTTGGTATGTGGAGGTGTGAGGTTATGGATGTGCTGACGGCATCAAATCTCGAAAACACTTTACGGTTGGAGAAGAAGCGCTCATCAATGACGGAAGAAGATTGGGACAAGATGAATCGTTCGGCGTGTGGCTTGATCAGGTCTTATCTGACAGAAGACATCAAGTATCAAGTGTTGCATGAGACATCTGCGAGGCAGCTGTGGGAGATCCTGGAGAAGAAGTATCTGACGAAGAGCATAGAATCGCGATTGCAATTGAAGAATAAGCTTTATAGGTTTCAGATGCAAAGAGGATGCTCCGTCAACGAACACTTGAACCGCTACGCGAAGCTTCTTACAGATCTAGTTAATGTGGATGTAGAGACTAGTGAAGAGGATAAGACGGTAATTCTTCTGAACTCTCTTCCTAGGGAAGAGTATGAGGTCTTTACTCTTACTTTTCTCAATGGTAGACAATCCCTTAACTACGATGAGGTGTCTGCTGCACTTGTGAGTTATGAAGTAAGGAGACAGGACCGACTGTCTTCTTCGGGAAGCATAACAGCAGAGGCATTGGAGGTAAGAGGCAGAAGTTCCAATAGGAAGGGAAGAGAAGATCGGGGGAGATCAAAGTCCAGATCAGGCTTCAGAAATCTGAAGAAGAATCAGTGTGTCTTGTGCAAGGAATTAGGACACTGGAAAGCTGAATGCCCGAAGGCCAAAGGTAAGAAGGTGGAGTGTAAGACTGAGGCAAATCTTGCAAAGGTGGTCAGTACTCAAGGCAGTACCTCACAGGCAGGTGGATCGACTCGGACTTATCGGTATTCTCTCTCTGTTACTACCCCTATTGTTTGTAACTCAGATAATGCTAAGTGGATTTGGATAGCGGAGCCACCTATCATGTGTGTCCGAACAGGGCCTGATTTTTTAGCTTTGAGAAGCTGGATGAATGTTACACGGTCATGGGAGATGACCATTCGTGTAATATAGAAGGGATGGGTACAGTCCGTATCAAGATGGATGATGGGATAATACGAGAATTGAAGGAGGTGAGATATGTACCTCAACTCAAAAGGAATCTTATCTCTGTTGGTGCTTTGAAAGCGTCGGGTCTGGTGATATCTGTTCGAGATGGTGTTCTCAAGATGATCAAAGGCTCGATGGTGGTAATGAAGGGCGTCCGTCAGGACAATCTCTACTACTTGAAGGGTAGTACGGTTACAGGTCGGGTGGAGACTTCTAGTTCTTCAGATAATGGTTGCACGGAGGTCTGGCAGGTAAAGGTCAGACATGGAGGTGAAAGGTCTTTGCGAGCTCCTGCAAAGGAGGGATCGTTGGAAGGTGCTGCTACCTGCAACTTAGAAGGTGAACACAGCGTTCTGGACAAGAAGAAGGTGAAATTCAGCACCAGTACTCACCGCTCAGAAGGTCTTCTTGATTGTGTTCACGTAAGCGTTTGGGGACCTGCTAAGACTGCATCGCTTGGAGGTCACAGGTACTTTATCTCTTTTGTTGATAATTTATCTAGGCATTGTTGGATATATATCATGAGACAAAGGTGTGAAGCCCTAAATATGTTGGTGAAGTGGAGAGGAAGAATGGAGAAGCATATTGGTAGGAAGATCAAGGAGCTGCAGATGGTAATGTTGAAAGAGACATGAACCAATTCCTACGATTTGGCCAGAACACTGGTATTGCTACTCACTTCACAACAGGTATACATGGGGTGGCTAAGGAAGTAAAACGTTCCTTGCTGGAGAAGGTTCGGTGGTTGTTGTCTAATGCAGGATTAGACAAATCGTTTTGGGCTGAGGCGATTGTGTATGCTAGCCATCTCATGAATAGATCGACTGCGATAGGAGGTAAAACTCCATTGAAAATTTGGTCTGGGAAAGCTGCTTAAGATCATGGTTTACAGCGGGAATTTAGAAGTCCGACCTACTTCAGTGCCAAGAATGGTAAGGTGAATCCGCGAGCAAAGAGGTTTGTGTTTTTGGGTGTCAAAAGGAATGGCTACAGGTTGTGGGACCCCGAAAACAAGAAGATCGTGTTGAGTAGGCATGTCACATTTGGAGAGTCTTCAGTGTTGAAGTCCACCGTCTCTCAGCAGGTGGAGAGGACGGAGACCAAGGAAGTATCGCAGCGGGTGGAGGTTGATGCTGAAAGTACACCTAGAAGGGGGTGAATAGGTGTACGGCTAATCTAATGAACAAAATGCGGAAATTAAAAAATTAATTGCAACAACACTTCGTGTAACCAACGAGTGTAGCCGAATTCCCGGTGAAGGGCTCTGAACTAACTCCTCTTGATTCCTCTGAATAAGAGTGAGGTGCTATATGAAGCTCTCGTGGTTAAGCACAAGTGAGGCACACACAAACAAGCCAAGCATATAATGAATGAGCAATATGAAATGATGCAAGGCACAAAGTAAAAGAGAGAGAGAGAGAGTTAGAGTCAATGGATCAAACGCAAACACACGAATATGTTTCGAGGTTCGAGCACACAGCTCTACGTCCCCGCCTTCACACAGAAGGATTTTCAATCCACTAACTTATCCACACAGGACTCCCACACAGGGAACCTCCACTGAGAATTTGGGGCAAATACAACCGGGAGTAAACAACTCCTCTCTCAACCGAATACAACCTCTCATTAAGGCAACACAAACACCACCTCACACAAGAGGGGTTGGCACTTAGCCAATACAAATCAATCAACCTCTCACTAGAGGGATAGGACACAAAGCCACCACTCCACAAATCAACCTCTACACAAGAGAGATAACACAAAGTAGGAGGGTTTACAACTTGGTGGTTTCCACAACCACAAACTAATTCTTCCACAAAATAAAGATCCTAAATAGATAGGATAGTAAGATAGCTCAAGTGTGAAAAATAAAGAGTTTGAAAATCAAAAACTCAAAGAAAACTATTGGGAAAACAACTAGAATAAGATTAAAATGAAGATCAAAAACCAATCCAAAGTTTCTCCTTTTTCTTGAATTTTTCAACCCTTTAAAACAAAATAAAGATCAAATCTTTAAAGCTCTAAAACTCTTTTTGAAACTTGAAATAAAACACTAGAGAATGGGAGAATTTTGCCCTTGGAAGTCTTACAAAAACTGGCCAAAGGATGGGGTATAAGTAGGCCCAAAACAGATTTACCCGTTGGCTGCTGACTAGGCCAGGATTGGCCTTCCGGTCGACCGGCCGGTCGACCGGCCAATGGTCAAAAAAGTGACCGTTGAGCCTTCCGTTCGACCGCCCGATCGACCCCAGGCCCTGAACCAGAGAGCAACAGCTCTCTGGCCGGTCGACCGCCCGGTCGACCGGGGCAACCCGAGCGTGGGTTGCCTTCAGTCGGTCGACCGCTCGGTCGACCGGCCAACTGACATGGCCATGTGCACGTTTTGTGCACATCCGGTCGACCGGCTCCTGGTCCGGTCGACCTGTCAGTCGACCGCCAGAGCCTGGCAGGCTAAAAATCAGGACTTGAAATTTTGGTTTTTATTATCTTATTAAATCCCATAAAATCTCTAAAAATTCACAAAAAATAGTTTCAGTATAATACTTTGATATACAAATATGTGTGAAAAAATTCAACACATATTTCAAACAATTTGAACCATTTTTGTGACTTAAAAATTTTGCCGAAAACAAAAAACCGTATTTTTCAAAACTTAGATTTTTGAATTGAAAATTCGTTTTGTCCAAAACTCATCCAAATACAAAAAACATGATATGAAACAACATTTAGGCATGTAGTATATGGATATAATCTAATATACATGAAAGATATATATATATATATCAATGTTTTTGACATTAAATCCGAAAATAAGTTTTGTTAAAATACCAAAACTCCAAACTCATGAAATAGACTATCAAACTAAGTTTGTATAAATAGTTGAAGCATGCATGTATATAGAACAAATCTAATATACATTAAACCATGTAAACTTGTATTGATTTAATCTATTCATGAAAATCAAGATCGGTTAAACTAAAAACCGAAAACCAATATTCAAAACATGAAACGTGTGTGTGTTGTGAACTTGAGCATATCACACTATCTAATCCTTACAAATGGATCTAAACATAAACTAAACTATGTACCGAGGTCTTCTTGTAGAGCGCCGTCTCCAAGTCGACTCGATCCAAACCGTGATCCACCGAGCTTGACTCCAACGAGTGCTAAATATGAACTTTGACGCTCGGGCTCTTGAATCACCATGTGAAAGCTTCAAAACACCTTTGTTGAAGCAAGTCACCTCTAACATCTTGGTTAAATATCTGAAACTTAATATTACAAGATTATTAGTAAACATAACTACATGAGTTAATCATCATCAAAACTAGAGTGGAAGGCCTCTAGGCCAACAATCTCCCCCTTTTTGATGATGACAAAACTCATGGAGTTATATATGCATGGATTAAAATTAAGCTTCAAAAAACTCCCCCTTAACTCATGCATAGCAATAAACAATAATATGTGCAATGAATATTAAACATGAATATGCATAGACATGCATGAACATGTTTTTGATACCAAATAAAAAAAATGCTCTTGATACCAAACATGAAATGCATCAACATGCATAAAACATGCTGTTGATACCAAATAAATTATTCTTTTCATAAACATGTTCTTTTAAATAATGTTTTTGATATCAATAAAAAAACAAACTATGTTTCTAGATACTAGTATTCATGCTCTTGATACCAATATCAATAAAACATGAAACAAAATCTCTTGATACCAATATAAAAACATGCATATAAAACATGCATATAAACTCAAATACTTCTCCCCTTTTTGTCAATCATCAACAAAGGGGTCAAAGAAAACCAATAAAAACAAGGTTCTCCCCCTTTTTGTCCGAAACAAAAAATTACTTCAAGGGATGAAATCAAAACCAACATGATACCAATTAAAAATATATCAATATAGTGCATCATGATACCAAATGTAAGTGAACACATAGGTAAAACAAAAAATTTTTGAGAAATGCCAATTGAAAGTAAATGAGGCATTGAAAACAAAACTTTATTACCAATTGTAAGTAAACAAATAAAAAATGTTGATACCAATTGTAAAAATTAGTACCAATTGAAAATATTATACACTTTTTGATATCAATTTGAAAAACATAAACCAATTGTAAGATATTTTTCATTTACCAATTGTAAGTATTTTTCATTTGAGCATATGATACCAAATTAAAATTCTTCATCATAAAGTGTGGGAGTAGAATACCAAAGGTAAACAAAATACCAATTGAAAGATGAAATACGAATTTTCTCCCCTTTGTGAAATACCAAACAAAATGATGCATAAGCTTGTATTAGGATACCAATTGAAAACTAATCAATTGAAATATGATATGTATTGAAGTAATCAAGCTTAGCATAACTAAAATTTGTGCTCAAAGATATAGAGATTTAGTAAGCACAAATAAAACATATATATATGTATGAAAAAATTAAATACCAATCGAAATTGATACTATATGAAGTGTAAGCATACATATATAAAAAACATATATATAAGTATACAAAAAGAATGTCAATATTGATATCAATTGAAACGATCCAATGATACCAATTGAAAACATAATATGATCAAGTGTATAACTCATATTACCTACCACCCATTTCAGCACATGTTTAAACAAGATTTTCAATAATAAGCATATAAGGCATGATCACCTAACCAACCGCCCTTAAATGGGTAGGGTTTTCAAAAATAGGTTTGAAAATATAGTATGTTTGAAAAGTTCTACCATAATGAAGAATACGAACTAGTTTTAAGAAAAATTTGAAAACTAGTACGAAATCCTTCAAGTAAGGAATAAAACAAAATTATATTCCATAAAACATGAAAATCACTAAACCAATGTCACTCAAAATCTATATAGCACATATAATACTCATGAAAACAAAATCATGAGAAAACATCAAGAATATGAGTATACAAGTTTTGTGAAAGACAAGTCATGAAAATAGGCAATCAAATTCAAATACAAAATTCCTTAAAAACATCAAAACTAGAATTCCTTCAAGGTATATATATGTCATGTACAAACTACCGTATACATACATATTCAAATACAAACGAGTCCACAAAAGTATATGCATGAAGGCAAGTGGCTCAAGGGATGTATATGTATAGCCAATAGTTTGGACAAAATAGACATATACATAAAGTTAAACATTAACGTGAAAACATGTACAAGTCAAAATGTATGAATCATTAAAACTAGGCTATACTAGCACATCTAATAGGTACAAATGAACGTTTAAGCACAAACATATAATAGTCTATTTGTAGCTTACTAGTTGTACAAGTATATATCCAAGTTTTGATGAATCTAACATCTAAACATGTAAAAACATGAAGCATAGAAATCAAAACAAAAACTCATATGATCATTATGACAAATGCATGTGCATTAGATCTATGATTTACACGATAGCTAAAACATAGAGAGAACACAAAATAGGGGTCCATATTAAACATGGGTGTCTCAAAAACTAATCATGTTTGTCATAAGACTAATAAACATGGCATATGGCATAATGAACATTAAGACATGACATGCTAGAGATCAACAATATGAAAAGCATGTAAACATAATGAGGAGTAAGAGATTGTTACCAAAACCATGAGGGCAACTCTCCATGTCTCCAAAACAAGGTGGTCCTCTCACCAAACTCCCCTTGAAAGTGATGCATCCAAATAGTCCTCTTTTAAGCTCAGAACGCATCCACCTCAAGGCACCATCACTCTCACGTCATGCGAGAGCCCACACCTACATCAAATACAATAGGGGTGGTCTTTGGTACCCACACTCTTTTGGTCCATGGGGTTAGCTCCTTTCCTAACCCAAACAAATTTAGTTGCTAAATATACATCATGTATCTTATCATAGCAAAATTTAGCAAGGTGGCCCTTACGTCCACAATGTGTACAAGTGTACACATGAGCATACATAGTGTTGTGTACATGAACGTGCGAAGCATGTGTATGCCGTGGATGGTGTGCATGTAAAGATGGAACTTGTTTCTTTTGAAACATAGAGTCCAAACGTGAGTGGTTCATGGCACAATAGCTCAAAGTGGAGCCCAAACAATCAACATTCTTCTTAAGCATAGATATATCATTTTCAATTATAGAAGAGGTGCATGCAATAGGTAAGGTAGGATGTGAAGGTACACTAGCATGGCAAACATGAGAATCTAAATCATTTTTCAAAGAAACATTTTTCTTTAAGCAATCTTCTAAATCTTTTGAAATCAAATCAATTTTGTTTTTCAAAGAAATATTTTCTTTTACAACAAAGTCAAGTTTTGAGGATAAAGATTCATTTTTCTTCAAAACATCATTGCAATCATTTCTATTTTTCAAAATGTCATTTTCTTTTAGGGCAAGTTCAAGTTTAGATTTCAATGAATCCCTTTCATTAGAAATCTCCACTTTCTCTTATAAAATCAAATCTAGTTTTGAACATAAATCCTTATTTTCTTTATTAAGTTTAAAACTCTTCTTTTTCAAAAGATTATATTTTTCTAACCATTTTTCACAAACAATAGATAGTTCTTCATTTAAGACATTGGCATCAATATATTCATTACTAGAAGAACTAGCATCATCATCATCTAATTGAGATTCCGAATATACCTCAAGGGAGTCATTCCCTTGGACCATGTAGCATTGTTCCTCAGATTCTCCACTAGATTCATCCTCCACAATGTTGGGCATTTGAAGCTTGGAGGAAGTCAACGTGTTCCACACTGCAAAGGCGGAATCACAGTTAGAAACTAAGCACAGATATTCTTTATTAAGTGTGCTTCTAAGTGCCTCAAGGGCTTGTGCACTGGCCTCTATATGATTGCTATTACCAAGATAGGATTTCTTGGTAGCGGTAAGGAAAACATGCAAGCTTAGGGTTTTCAAGTATATGGACATCCTAAATTTTCACATGTCAATGTTGGAGACATCAAACATGGGAGGTGTCAAGCAATCCATGAGTGTGTGTAAACAATATATGTGTGGAAATGCAAATGATAGATTAGCAAAATCAAGATCACATTCCTAAGTGGTTAAACCGAATATGTCACGTCCCACTGATCAAAATAGAGTACATGACATGATCGGCAACCTGTACACGTCGGGTAAAACATTCCGACGTATACACGTTAAGCCTGCTGTAGATCTGTACAAGTATGGTAACAACACTGCTGATATATTACATGTAACAAGAGTACATAACATAGTCAATACAGTACCAAAAGTACAGTACAGTACACCAGAGTCCATCAGCATAATATACAATAACTGGAACAGAAAATGACTGTACAACGATAAAACATACTGAAAGCCAAAAGATACGTCCAGGTCACGAACCGTCCTATAATCACTCAGCCAAACTGTCCAGGTACTCCACGTCCTCCTCTGAGGGTGTAACCTCGGACTCTATATCTGGGCAAACAAACCCAGGGTCTCAGATGCGACCGAGCAAGTGTGCAAAGGAAAGAGAAATGAACGAAGTAATAACAAGGTATAAATAGGCACAGGAAATAAACACGAACTCTAAATAGAGGACAACATGAATCATACTGGAATCAAACATGAGCAATGAATACATAAACATGTGCCATGAGACTTAACAATCAAGGAGATCTGGTTATCCAAACGAGAGAGTGACCAAATAACAAGTGTTCCCGATGTCACTATTGTATATACTGTTTTATATGTTAATTGGAAACCCGTGGTCGAGGAGTTCTTATTGGGTGGGTGTATCCCGTGCATACCCGGGACAACGGCCTTATCAGACCCCTGGCTGCTGAGACCAGGACCAGCCCGCTAGAGCTGTAACATGTAACGGGAACTCAATGAGCTAAAACAATAACGGGAAACGGGAGCTCATGAGTAACAGACGGTAGCCAGCACTACCCCGTCCCCTGCAGTGGGACGAACAATGGATCCAAACACCCACCTAACAAGATCTAGTCAACCGTCAAGTCTCCCCCATACCCATGTGTTTGTATTACAATAAGGTGAATATGCTGACAAGGTCCTATGATTGTTTCCTAGTAGTGTGTGTGTGTCTCATGCAGCTAACAGGAGGCAATAACAAGAGTAGTAGTAACAAGAATATCATGTAACGGGACAGTCAAATAACATGACTAACGGGATAGTCAAACAACATGTAACGGGAATAAGTGACTAAAACATGTAACGGGAATAAGTGACTAACGGGATAGTCAAATAACATGTAACGGGAATAAGTGACTAAAACATGTAACGGGAATAAGTGACTAACGGGATAGTCAAATAACATGTAACGGGAATAAGTGACAAGACGACACATGCATAATAAACTACAATCATCATAAATAACCAATATGGGTAAATCCAGACTTGACTTTACTACGAACGTAGTTAGGGATAGATAATTTATCAGGACAGTCCACTATATCGGTAACCGAATATACCAATCAACTGATACGAAGCATATCCATGAATTATTCTGAGGAACTAAGAACAATACAGGGAAACACTTGCCTTAGACAAGACGTTCTCGCTGTCCTGATCACAACGAGACCAAGAACGCACGATTCCGACGTCAAATGATCAAGTTATCGTCCGACGCACGACTCAGGGTTTATTCTGTAAGATTTGACAGCGACCAGGGGTTAAATTAACTTTTGCAGGGTCATAAATGTAATACTATTAATTTATAAGGCTCTGTTTTGAAATTTACCTTTTAATGAAGCGGGTTGTGATTTGCGGGTCGCAGACCGGGTAGTAACCAAACCCGTTATGGGTTTGGTTTGTTCCCCTGCACAGTGCCGCGTGCGCTGGACCAGTGGCCGCAACAGCAGCACGAGCTGCTGTTGGCCGCGGCTGAGGCGAGCGCGGTGGCGCTCCGACTGCGCGCGCGTGCGGCTCAGGAGTTGACCGGAGCTCCGACGAAGCTCCGGTGACCGGTGGTTTGGTACAGCGAAAACAAGAGAGGTGGGAAATGATTGATGGTGTTTTGTTGGGTGGCCGGTGGGGGTGTGTCGGGTGATCGGTGAGCGGTGGTGACTGGTTGGCGTGGCGGTGGTGGCTGGCCTGTGGGGTGAGGTCGGTACAGTGAACGGAGAGAGAGTGAGATGGGGAAGTGTTTTTGGTGGGGCTTTGTTTTAGAGCGCGTGGCCGGTTGTGTGGTGGTGTCCTGGTGTTGGTGTTGGGTGCTGTTGGAGTTGGTGCTGTTGGGTGGCCGGAGGTGGTGGTCTGGGTTGCCGGTGGTGGTGGTATGGGTTGCCGGTGGTGGGTTACCGCGAGAAAGAGAGAGATAAAACTGTGTTCGTTGGGTTAAAAGGGATGGCTTAGATAATAGGTTTATATATACTATTCAATAAGAAGTGTGTAGAGAGGATTAAAATATCCTAATGTCGGTTAGTAGAAGGTTGTAGATAATAGAGAAGGGGGTAATAAAAATCCCAATGTCGGTTAACACTCTCTGGAAAGCCCTGGTGATGCTACAGTGCCAAAATTTTTCGATTAGTGTTAAAAGATTTTAATTTTAATATTAAATAATAGGGTCCGAATTGACTAATACCGAACGGTCTCCAAAAATTGTGAAAAATAAAGAATATTAATCTAAGACGTACTGTAACATCAGATTGTAAAAAGTTAAACCGGTTTGTCAATTAAAAATCCCGAAAGGTCCGTGAGACCGGGCGACACCCATTCGGCCCGATTTTTGAACTAATTCTGAAAATGTCCAAAAAAATACTGAAAGGTAGAAAATAATATTTTAAAACTTATTACTGAAGCAGATTTTAGAAAATTTACCTCATTTGCAAATTAAAAATTGTTGAGTGAATCGTCTGTTTAAGGTTAATTTTGATATTTGATATTTTCCAAATGAACTCGGAAAAATGTTTAGACAATTTTTGATACTCTAAACGGTGAGAAAATTAGTTGTGACCCTGAAACGAGTATCGTCGGGTTTTCGGATTGGTCAATATCCTACGTATTTCAAAGCGTATATGACGTGTAACGTATACTGATAGCGGAGGGTTACACTTCTACCCACCTAACAAAAAATTTCGTCCGCGAAATTTAAAGATATACTTAGAATGCAATAAGTACTAAAACGTAAGAATCTTAAACTGTGATACCTGAGAGTCAGAGAATAAGTAAGGGTACTTCTCTCGGACTTCTTCCTCCAGCTCCCAGGTGGAATCTCCTGGATTATTAGGATCCCAGGCTATTCGAACTAAAGAAATCACCTTGTTCTTCAGAACCTTCTCTCTACGATCAAGTATTGCCACCGGTTGAACTGCATATGTCAAGTCTGGTCTCAGCGTTAATTCGGAATAATCAAGAATGTGCTTCTCATCAGGTACATATTTCCGAAGCTGAGACACATGAAACACATCGTGTACTCCTGCTAAAGATGGAGGCAATGCCAGCTTATAAGCAACAGCACCAATCCGCTTCACAACTTCAAATGGCCCAATATATCGTGGACTCAGTTTTCCTTTACTTCCAAATCTGATTACTCCCCGAGTAGGTGATATTTTAAGAAATACATGATCTCCAATCACAAACTCTAAGGGTCTCCTTTTTCCGTCTGCCCAACTCCGTTGCCGGTCCTGTGCAGCTTGAAGATGCTTTCTAATCTGAGTTACTTTATCCACAGTCTGAGTAATGAGCTCTGGGCCAAGTAATTTCCGTTCACCGATATCATCCCAACAGACAGGTGATCTGCATTTCCGTCCATATAGAGCCTCAAATGGTGACATCTGAATACTAGACTGGTAGCTGTTGTTATATGAGAATTCTACTAAATGTAGATGATCTTCCCAAGACCCCTTGAAATCCAGAACACAGGCTCGAAGCATGTCTTCTAGGATCTGAATCACCCTTTCAGATTGTCCATCAGTCTGGGGATGGTAAGCAGTGCTGAACTTCAACTTGCTTCCCAGACTCGTTTGCAGGCTCTGCCAGAAATGAGACAAAAATCTAGTGTCTCGATCTGACACTATACTTACTGGAACCCCATGCAATCTTACTATCTCCTGCATATAGCGTTCCGCCAACACCTCAGTGGACTGCCCTACTCGAAAAGGAATAAAGTGGGCACTCTTGGTCAGTCTGTCAACTATTACCCAGATAGCATTGTGACCCTTTGAACTTCTTGGCAATGCAGTCACAAAGTCCATCGTAATATGTTCCCATTTCCATTCAGGAATAGGAAGTGGTTGCAATAAACCAGCAGTCCTTTGGTGCTCGGCTTTAACTTGTTGACAGACAAGGCATTTCGATATAAATCTGGCTATTTCTCTTTTCATCCCATGCCACCAAAAGTGTTGCTTAAGATCTCGGTACATCTTTGTTCCACCAGGATGAATATTATATGGAGAGTTATGAGCTTCTTGCAATAACTCTTGTCTAACATCTCCTTTAGGCACGCATAACCGTGCACCATATCTCAAGGAACCATCTTCATGTAGAAGTATATCCTTTCTTAATCCAGCTTCCACCTGACTCCTGAACTTTTGGAGTTGCTTGTCACCTGCCTGAGCTTCCTTTATTTTGTCTATTAAAGATGATTGGAGTTGTAGTGCCATACAATGAGCTGCCGCTCCAGGGATAACCACTTCCAGGGTTAATCTTCTCATTTCTTCAATCAACTTTGTCTGTTGTGTGAGTATCATAGCAGCCGGTCTTCTACTTAATGCATCAGGCACCACATTTACACGCCCTGGATGGTACTGGAGATTAAGATCATACTCTGCCATGAGTTCCAACCATCTTCTCTGTCTCATATTTAATTCCTTTTGAGTGAAAATATATTTCAGACTCTTATGGTCTGTAAAAATCTCCACTCGTGTCCCCAGTAAATAATGTCGCCAAATCTTTAGGGCGAAAATAACAGCTGCCAATTCTAGGTCATGAGTTGGATAGTTCTGCTCATGGGGCTTGAGTTGTCTTGATGCATAGGCCACCACTCGACCATGTTGCATAAGCACACAACCAATTCCCTGCCCTGATGCATCACTATGAATGACAAACCCACCAGACTGATCTGGAATAGCAAGAACCGGTGCGGTTGTCAACCTGTGCTTTAGTTCTACAAAAGCTGCCTCACCCTCTTCTGTCCAAATAAACTTCTCCCCTTTCCTGGTCAACTGTGTTAAGGGTTTAGCAATCTTGGAGAAGTCTTTCACAAATTTCCGATAATATCCAGCTAAGCCCAAAAATTGCCTTATCTCTGTTACTGATTTAGGAGTTGGCCATTTTTCTACTGCTTCCACTTTCTTTGGGTCCACTCCAATACCTTGTCCTGAAACAATATGTCCAAGAAAGTCCACACTTTCCAACCAAAATGCACATTTACTCAGCTTCCCATATAATCTTCTCTCTCTCAACACTTGCAACACGATCCTCAAATGCTCCGCATGTTCTTCCCGAGTCTTAGAGTAAATAAGGATATCATCAATGAACACAATGACAAACTTATCCAAATAAGGAGAAAATACTCGATTCATTAGATCCATGAAGACTGCTGGGGCATTGGTGAGTCCAAACGGCATTACCAGAAACTCGTAATGTCCATATCTTGTGCGAAAAGCAGTCTTAGGAATGTCTGATGCTTTCACCTTCAATTGATGATAGCCAGAGCGGAGATCCAACCGGGAAAATATGGTTGCACCACAAAGTTGATCAAATAAATCATCGATCCTGGGCAAAGGGTACTTATTTTTGATAGTCACCTTGTTTAGCTCTCTATAGTCAATACATAATCTCTGTGTCCCATCCTTCTTCTTTACCAATAATACTGGAGCTCCCCACGGTGACGTACTTGGTCTGATAAAACCTTTCTTCATTAGCTCTTCAATTTGCTTTTTCACCTCTGCTAACTCTATCGGCGCCATTCGATACGGTGCCTTGGAGATTGGGGCAGTACCCGGTAACACTTCAATTGTAAACTCAACTTCTCTATCTGGAGGCAATCCGGGTAACTCTTCAGGAAACACATCCAGGAAGTCCCGAACTACTTCTGGACTTTCAGTCTGACCCCGATCTAATGTTGCCAAAGCTTCCGTACATACTACATCTGGGTCTGCATCCTGAAGTCGTATGCCTTCAGCAGAGCTTTCGAGCTCTGATAATTTCGGAGCCCGAAACACGACACATTTTCGCTGACAATCTATGACTGCATGTACTTGACTAAGCCAGTCCATACCCAAAATAATGTCAAAGTCACAGTTGTCAATTAGCAGACAATTCGTGATGAACTCCCTGTTACCGATAACAACGGGACATTGTGAACACACCTTGTTACATGTCACTGTCCCATTCCCAGTGCTAATAGTCCAACCCCGGTGCACAGTGTCACAGGATATATTATGCTTATTAATGAACTTAGATGAAATAAAGCAATGAGTAGCACCGGAATCAAATAAAGCATATGCTGGAATAGAATGCACCAAAATAATACCTGTGACAACTTCTCCAGAGGCATTAGCTTGATCAGTAGTCAGAGTAAATGCCTTGCCCTTCTCTCTAACTGGTCCGGCTGCTTGCTCCTTACCCCTTTGAACCTGCCGATACATCTGCTGCTGGGGAAGAGGCTGTTTCGGCTGAAAAGAAGGCTTAGGCCTTGACTGTACTGCTGCCTTCATTTCCTGTTGTCCGCCTGGAGCGAAGGCGGGTTCTCTTGGAACTTGTCGACTGTGAGGACACTGACTGGCTCGGTGCTCTGCTGCTCCGCAAATGAGACATAAGTTTTTGGCCAATCTGCACTCAGTCATTTTATGCCCCATCTTATGACAAAATCTACACTCAACCGGCTGAAAATGAGGCAGTACGGCGACCTGACGTTTCGGGGCTGTCGCACCAAACTGTCTAACAGAAACTCCTCCTGAGATTTGTCTGACTGGGCGTTTTATGCCACTAGCAGGTACCTTCTTCATCAATCCACTGAGCTGCTCTTGTTCCCTGGCGGCAGTTAATACCTCTGCAAAAGTCTTATACCTGAAGGATATAACATATCTTTGAAGTTCCAAATGCAATCCCTGCTGAAACCTTCTGGCCCGATTCTCCTCGGTAGAGACCATATATGGGGCAAATCGGCTGAGTTTAGAAAACTCAGCTGCATACTCATCAACTGCCCTCCCAGCCTGTCTGAGATTTATAAATTTCTGCTCCATCTCTGATTTGGCCGTGTCAGGAAAGAACTTTGCCAAGAACACCTCAGAAAATGTCTTCCAAGAGATAGGCCCCGACAAATGGCTTTCTTCTGCTAGCCACCATATACGTGCCATGCCCGATAACTGAATTTTCACTACATCCACTCGATCAGCTTCTGGAACTCGGGCTGCTACTAATAAGTTTTCTGTATCTATGAGCCATTGTTCAGCATCCAGATGGCTTTCTTCTCCTGTGAAAACTGTTGGATTGAGTCTCCTGAAGTCAGACACATTCCCCTGCCTTGCCTGACTTCCTGAAGCAACTATCTTTTCCAGAGCAACAGTCAGTCGCTCACTCTGATGCTGCTGGGACTCTAACAAGAACTTCATGAAGTCCACTGACTCTGTAGGAGTAGGCCCGTCCTCAGTAACTCGTTGAGCCATCTGTGCAATATATACCAAATTAGCGTCGGGACTAATAGGCGAAACAATGCCAAACTAATTCCGTTCCTAAGGATGGACTTGTGGGCTCATGTCATGTCTCTTGTTCCTTATCAGCAGTCTAATATTTTGTACAAATCTACAGATAAGAACTAGATTCGACTAGCTGGGGTCGCGTTTCGCAACCCATCCAATGCTACATCGAACCTGGCTCTGATACCACTTAAACCATGTCACGTCCCACTGATCAAAATAGAGTACATGACATGATCGGCAACCTGTACACGTCGGGTAAAACATTCCGACGTATACACGTTAAGCCTGCTGTAGATCTGTACAAGTATGGTAACAACACTGCTGATATATTACATGTAACAAGAGTACATAACATAGTCAATACAGTACCAAAAGTACAGTACAGTACACCAGAGTCCATCAGCATAATATACAATAACTGGAACAGAAAATGACTGTACAACGATAAAACATACTGAAAGCCAAAAGATACGTCCAGGTCACGAACCGTCCTATAATCACTCAGCCAAACTGTCCAGGTACTCCACGTCCTCCTCTGAGGGTGTAACCTCGGACTCTATATCTGGGCAAACAAACCCAGGGTCTCAGATGCGACCGAGCAAGTGTGCAAAGGAAAGAGAAATGAACGAAGTAATAACAAGGTATAAATAGGCACAGGAAATAAACACGAACTCTAAATAGAGGACAACATGAATCATACTGGAATCAAACATGAGCAATGAATACATAAACATGTGCCATGAGACTTAACAATCAAGGAGATCTGGTTATCCAAACGAGAGAGTGACCAAATAACAAGTGTTCCCGATGTCACTATTGTATATACTGTTTTATATGTTAATTGGAAACCCGTGGTCGAGGAGTTCTTATTGGGTGGGTGTATCCCGTGCATACCCGGGACAACGGCCTTATCAGACCCCTGGCTGCTGAGACCAGGACCAGCCCGCTAGAGCTGTAACATGTAACGGGAACTCAATGAGCTAAAACAATAACGGGAAACGGGAGCTCATGAGTAACAGACGGTAGCCAGCACTACCCCGTCCCCTGCAGTGGGACGAACAATGGATCCAAACACCCACCTAACAAGATCTAGTCAACCGTCAAGTCTCCCCCATACCCATGTGTTTGTATTACAATAAGGTGAATATGCTGACAAGGTCCTATGATTGTTTCCTAGTAGTGTGTGTGTGTCTCATGCAGCTAACAGGAGGCAATAACAAGAGTAGTAGTAACAAGAATATCATGTAACGGGACAGTCAAATAACATGACTAACGGGATAGTCAAACAACATGTAACGGGAATAAGTGACTAAAACATGTAACGGGAATAAGTGACTAACGGGATAGTCAAATAACATGTAACGGGAATAAGTGACTAAAACATGTAACGGGAATAAGTGACTAACGGGATAGTCAAATAACATGTAACGGGAATAAGTGACAAGACGACACATGCATAATAAACTACAATCATCATAAATAACCAATATGGGTAAATCCAGACTTGACTTTACTACGAACGTAGTTAGGGATAGATAATTTATCAGGACAGTCCACTATATCGGTAACCGAATATACCAATCAACTGATACGAAGCATATCCATGAATTATTCTGAGGAACTAAGAACAATACAGGGAAACACTTGCCTTAGACAAGACGTTCTCGCTGTCCTGATCACAACGAGACCAAGAACGCACGATTCCGACGTCAAATGATCAAGTTATCGTCCGACGCACGACTCAGGGTTTATTCTGTAAGATTTGACAGCGACCAGGGGGTTAAATTAACTTTTGCAGGGTCATAAATGTAATACTATTAATTTATAAGGCTCTGTTTTGAAATTTACCTTTTAATGAAGCGGGTTGTGATTTGCGGGTCGCAGACCGGGTAGTAACCAAACCCGTTATGGGTTTGGTTTGTTCCCCTGCACAGTGCCGCGTGCGCTGGACCAGTGGCCGCAACAGCAGCACGAGCTGCTGTTGGCCGCGGCTGAGGCGAGCGCGGTGGCGCTCCGACTGCGCGCGCGTGCGGCTCAGGAGTTGACCGGAGCTCCGACGAAGCTCCGGTGACCGGTGGTTTGGTACAGCGAAAACAAGAGAGGTGGGGAAATGATTGATGGTGTTTTGTTGGGTGGCCGGTGGGGGTGTGTCGGGTGATCGGTGAGCGGTGGTGACTGGTTGGCGTGGCGGTGGTGGCTGGCCTGTGGGGTGAGGTCGGTACAGTGAACGGAGAGAGAGTGAGATGGGGAAGTGTTTTTGGTGGGGCTTTGTTTTAGAGCGCGTGGCCGGTTGTGTGGTGGTGTCCTGGTGTTGGTGTTGGGTGCTGTTGGAGTTGGTGCTGTTGGGTGGCCGGAGGTGGTGGTCTGGGTTGCCGGTGGTGGTGGTATGGGTTGCCGGTGGTGGGTTACCGCGAGAAAGAGAGAGATAAAACTGTATTCGTTGGGTTAAAAGGGATGGCTTAGATAATAGGTTTATATATACTATTCAATAAGAAGTGTGTAGAGAGGATTAAAATATCCTAATGTCGGTTAGTAGAAGGTTGTAGATAATTAGAGAAGGGGGTAATAAAAATCCCAATGTCGGTTAACACTCTCTGGAAAGCCCTGGTGATGCTACAGTGCCAAAATTTTTCGATTAGTGTTAAAAGATTTTAATTTTAATATTAAATAATAGGGTCCGAATTGACTAATACCGAACGGTCTCCAAAAATTGTGAAAAATAAAGAATATTAATCTAAGACGTACTGTAACATCAGATTGTAAAAAGTTAAACCGGTTTGTCAATTAAAAATCCCGAAAGGTCCGTGAGACCGGGCGACACCCATTCGGCCCGATTTTTGAACTAATTCTGAAAATGTCCAAAAAAATACTGAAAGGTAGAAAATAATATTTTAAAACTTATTACTGAAGCAGATTTTAGAAAATTTACCTCATTTGCAAATTAAAAATTGTTGAGTGAATCGTCTGTTTAAGGTTAATTTTGATATTTGATATTTTCCAAATGAACTCGGAAAAATGTTTAGACAATTTTTGATACTCTAAACGGTGAGAAAATTAGTTGTGACCCTGAAACGAGTATCGTCGGGTTTTCGGATTGGTCAATATCCTACGTATTTCAAAGCGTATATGACGTGTAACGTATACTGATAGCGGAGGGTTACAGAATATCAGGAGCGTAAGCTCTGATACCAATTGAAAGTACACCTAGAGGGGGGGTGAATAGGTGTACGGCTAATCTAATGAACAAAATGCGGAAATTAAAAACTTAATTGCAACAACACTTCGTGTAACCAACGAGTGTAGCCGAATTCCCGGTGAAGGGCTCTGGACTAACTCCTCTTGATTCCTCTGAATAAGAGTTAAGGCGCTATATGAAGCTCTCGTGGTTAAGCACAAGTGAGGCGCACACAAACAAGCCAAGCATATAATGAATGAGCAATATGAAATGATGCAAGGCACAAAGTAAAAGAGAGAGAGTTAGAGTCAATGGATCAAACGCAAACACACGAATATGTTTCGAGGTTCGAGCACACAGCTCTACGTCCCCGCCTTCACACAGAAGGATTTCCAATCCACTAACTTGTCCACACAGGACTCCCACACAGGGAACCTCCACTGAGGATTTGGGGCAAATACAACCAGGAGTAAACAACTCCTCTCTCAACCGAATACAACCTCTCACTAGAGGCAACACAAACACCACCTCACACAAGAGGGGTTGGCACTTAGCCAATACAAATCAATCAACCTCTCACTAGAGGGATAGGGCACAAAGCCACACTCCACAAATCAACCTCTACACAAGAGGGATAACACAAAGTAGGAGGGTTTACAACTTGGTGGTTTCCACAACCACAAACTAATTCTTCCACAAAATAAAGATCCTAAATAGATAGGATAGTAAGATAGCTCAAGTGTGAAAAATAAAGAGTTTGAAAATCAAAAACTCAAAGAAAACTATTGGGAAAACAACTAGGATAAGATTAAAATGAAGATCAAAAACCAATCCCAAAGTTTCTCCTTTTTCTTGAATTTTTCAACCCTTTAAAACAAAATAAAGATCAAATCTTTAAAGCTCTAAAACTCTTTTTGAAACTTGAAATAAAACACTAGAGAATGGGAGAATTTTTCTCTTGGAAGTCTTACAAAAACTGGCCAAAGGATGGGGTATAAATAGGCCCAAAACAGATTTGCCCGTTGGCTGCTGACTAGGCCAGGATTGGCCTTCCAGTCGATCCGCTGGTCGACCGGCCAACGGTCAAAAAAGTGACCGTTGAGCCTTCCGGTCGACTGCCCGGTCGACCGGGCCCTGAACCAGAGAGCAACGGCTCTCTGGCCGATCGACCGCCCGGTCGACCGGGGCAACCCGAGAGTGGGTTGCCTTCAGTCGGTCGACCGCTCGGTCGACCGGCCAACTGACATGGCCATGTGCACGTTTTGTGCACATCCGGTCGACCGGTCCGGTCGACCAGCTCCTGGTCCGGTCGGTGGACCGCCAGAGCCTAGCAGGCTAAAAATCAGGACTTGAAAATTTGATTTTTATTATCTTATTAAATCCCATGAAATCTCTAAAAATCCACAAAAAATAGTTTCAGTATAATACTTTGATATACAAATATGTGTGAAAAAATTCAACACATATTTCAAACAATTTGAACCCTTTTTATGACTTAGAACTTTTGCCGAAAACTAAAAATCGTATTTTCCAAAACTTAGATTTTTGAATTGAAAATTCGTTTTGTCCAAAACTCATCCAAATACAAAAAACATGATATGAAACAACATTTAGGCATGTAGTATATGGATATAATCTAATATACATGAAAGATATATATATCAATATTTTTGACATTAAATCCGAAAATAAGTTTTGTTAAATACCAAAACTCCAAACTCATGAAATAGACTATCAAACTAAGTTTGTATAAATAGTTGAAGCATGTATGTATATAGAACAAATCTAATATACATTAAACCACGTAAACTTGTATTGATTCAATCTATTCATGAAAATCAAGATCGGTTAAACTAAAAACCGAAAATCAATATCCAAAACATGAAACGTGTGTGTGTTGTGAACTTGAGCATATCACACTATCTAATCCTTACAAATGAATCTAAACATAAACTAAACTATGTACCGAGGTCTTCTTGTAGAACGCCGTCTCCAAGTCGACTCGATCCAAACCGTGATCCACCGAGCTTGACTCCAACGAGTGCTAGATATGAACTTTGACGCTCGGGCTCTTGAATCACCATGTGAAAGCTTCAAAACACCTTTGTTGAAACAAATCACCTACTAACATCTTGGTTAAATATCTGAAACTCAATATCACAAGATTATTAGTAAACATAACTACATGAGTTAATCATCATCAAAACTAGAGTGGAAGGCCTCTGGGCCAACAGATGCTACTCCACCATCTCCAGTTGGTTCGGTATTAGAGAAGACTTCACCGGATGTGACACCGGGTGGAGATCATGTAGCCAGGGTTGATGCTGAACAGGTTGAAGACATTGCTGAGGATGTCGAGTTGTTTGCAGCCATTGGAACTAAGGTAAAACCACGCTTGTGGGGAAAGAAGCATGAATCTCAAGCTTGTGATCGCGACAAGCTCAAGTTGAAGGCCGTTGTTCTCCATGATGGTCGTGAGAAGGTTCATATGACTCAGTCAGACAAGTTCGCTGCTGCAGATTCAGGTACAAGTGCTTGAGCTTGATGGAGCTCATTTAAATGAACTACGGTTGGCTTGATCCTTTGAGCAAGGTACGTAGGCAGCCGTAAAGGCGCAGCCATTTGGTGATGCAACCCGTATGAAGCTGTTTGGATTCTCGAGAAACTGATTAGAACTTCACGTAGAGGTGAAGAGTGGTGGCCGATTGGAGCTTCACGTAGAGGTAGAGAGACTTCACGTAGAGGTGAAGTGTTGTGGCCAGTTGGACTTCACGTAGAGGTGAGGTGTTGTGATCTCGATGAACAGGTTGATCTTCTGGTGAGAAGATGTTGAGCTTACATAAGGAGTGGTGTGCATCCAGTTGTTGAAGCCGATGATGGTGTTCGGTGTGCTCTACTCAGACTTGGTTCGACCGTCAGCTGAAGACATGTAGACTAGATAGAGCTAGTCAGTTGGAGAGTCAGTGTTGGCTTATGATGAGTTCTTCGTGAGGTCGTGAAGTTGCGGAGTAGGAGCGACGTTCGGTGTTCGGCATGTATGAAAGTTCTCCTAAGGTGAAGTGTAGGAAAGGCATGTGTGGTGCATCCCAGTTGATAGCTGAGATACAGATTCCAAGCTGAGATCGTGTGTCGATTTCGCCGAGATCGTGTGTCGATTTCGTCCGGAGCGCGCAAGCCGAGATCGTGTGTCGATTTCGCCAGGTGATAGATGGAGTTCGTTGGAGATCGGCTCAGATTTGGAAAATCTCCACCGAGGTGGAGAATTGTGGGAGAGAGGAGATAGAAGAGATGGAAGGAGGTAGCACAGAAATCGGACGACAAAGGAGCGAGAAACGACGCATAGAGCAGGCCAAAGGTGCTCCCGGTCGACTCCCGGTCGACCGGTGGAGGAGGCCGATTGACCGGCGTGCACGGGCGTGCACAGGAAGGAGCGGTCGATCGGCCCCGGTCGACCGACTGAAGTGGCTCTGCTCTCGGGTAGGCGCGGTCGACCGTGGCATGGGTCGGTCGACTGGCCGGTCGACCGACAGGCGCGGTTGGACTTTCCTTTTAGGATTCGAATTCTTTTTCTGAATGGAATTAAATCCAACCTGGGTTTCCATAAATTCAGAGACTCTGTGGCTATAAATAGAGGCTAGAGGCATCATGTATTGAATCATAGGAGAGATCCCAAAAGAAATCTCCTTGCTTCTCTCTTGTAATAGCTGTATTGATTGTTGAATCAATAAGATCTCTCTCTCTCCCTTGCCCCGAGGACGTAGGCACGTTGCTGAACCTCGTTAAATTTGTGCGTTGATTGCTTTTCTCTATTGGTTGCTATTCCTGCTGTGTTGATTGTTTCTCCGGCTGCATCGAGTCTCCGCTAGTTGGGCGGATTCCTCAAGATTCGGTAGTGGTTGTTGTGTCTCTTCTTCCACGAACCGCTGCGCACAACGAGTGGTGTTGGGGGCACAACACCCCTCTCCTCCTCTCGTTCCTCCTCTCTCCTTTCTTCCCTCCCACTCTCACGTCTTCTCCTTCCTTCTTCCTCCCCTTTTCTCCCTTCCTTTCCTTTTTGTCACTCAGTTTCAACGTCAAGCGTTAATCTAGTCAAAACTGATCGAAGAAATGTTTTCTCTCGTGACTCCTTCGCAAATTGTATCCGTCCGTCTGTCTTCTCTCTCGCTCTCCGTCTCTCACTCCCTTGCTCTTATCCGTCGCACGCCAGTTCTCCTTTTCCCCCTCTCCTCTCTCTGTGGCTCTCCACCTTTCCCCCTCCCCCCTCTAGCTCTCCTTCCCCCTCTCCTCTCTCTCTCTCTCTCTCTCTCTCTCTCCCCCCCTCCCCCCTCTTTGCCCTCCTCTCACCCTCTCACCGCTGCCATCATCGGTTGGTTTCTCACCACCCGACGACGATATATTAGTTATTTATTAGAACTAATTGAAGAGATGTTTTCTCCTGTGATTCTTTCATAAAATTTTTCCGTCCGTCTATCCGTATTCATCCAGGAGAGAAGGAGAAGCTCCCTCCCCTCCCGCTACTGCCTCCCCTTGTCGTCGTCCTCCACTAAGCGCTCTCTTCGTCATTCTTTTTCTCTTATCCTTCTTCTTTCTCCTCTTTCTTCTTCCTCTCTCCAGGAAATCCCTAGCTGCCTCATGTTTCGCGGGGTGTCTTCACTGGAATTGATTTCCATCGCTTAAATAATAATAATAATAATAATAATAATAATTTTATTAAATAATAATAATAATAATAATAATAATAATAATAATTATTATTATTATTATTTATTATTATTATTATTATTCAGCCAGGTAACTCACTGAAAAAAGACTTCTCCTCGGTGCTGGAGGTTGCCATTTGTATTTAGGGGTTCGGAAACATCAGCGTCCTTTTCTTCTTGTGGGTCTCTAGGGTTCTGAGGGTCGAGGGAATTGAATTGTACAATACAATGGGGACGAGAGAGGTGTATGAAGAGAAGCTCCGATCCGCTAACTTGCACTACGACCCCACCATCAACCCCGGCCTCGGCTCCGCCCGCTGCCCGCGATGCCTCTCTCTCGTCGACCCCAACTCTGTAATTTATCTCACCTTTTCATTTTTTTCCTTTATTTTTTCTGTTTAAGGTCGAATTTGGAATCTAAAGCTTTTGTTTTAATTAATCAGAGAAACGGGGAGTGGACGATTACTTCGGTTTTGCGCGATTTATCTGCAGTCGTAAGATCAGATTATACTCAGTTTTATGATTTGATTGATCTTTTTTTAAAATTTTTTTGGGGAATAATTGGCTTGAATTGTTTGATTTGGTTGTTATTGTTGCTTAGGCTGGTTCTGGGATTGGCGCTTTGCTCAGCGCTGTACACGGGTTCAATACAGGTACTTTTTTATTTTCCCTTTTTTTTAAAGAAAATTCTATTTTTGTGTGCCCTTTGTTTTTTGGTTTTTTTTGAGTAATGGTTTTATGTTTGATTTGTCACAGGGATCCCTTTTGTTCAGAAGCATGTCAAAGGACCCAAGTGGGTGCAGCTTTCTATAGGGGTAATTTTTTTTTTGTAAATTTTTGAATTTTCTTTTTGTGAAAATTTGGTTTATCTTTTGAACTATGTGATATGAAGACTACTCTTTTTGCATGTATATGGAATGTCTTAACATTTTCTTTTATGAACTTAATAATAATATGATATTTTAGACTCAATATTATCATGGTTTGAAATATCGCCCGTCACCAATATTTTGGCCGATACTGATACTACTAATATGACCCGATATAACCGAAACAATACCTGACATTGTCGATACAATGAGATTAAATGGTTGATAAATGCCCGATCTTGCTGATCCTGATGCCGAAATCCTAGTGCAGATACTAAGAGTTCAAACCATGAATATAATAAATGTTTTGATATGTGTCTATGCTTGGGATTCGTGTGTGTGCCTGTTGATGCCCTAATGGAGAATTAGGGAACTATTACATATATTCCAGTAGTTTGGTCTCAAAATCCCATGTAGCAGGGTCTTATAGTTCCAAACTCAATATGAAAACATTTGAGACATATTGGAGGTTGGGCAAATAACTTAATTTTTGATTTCTAGATTTAGCTATTTCTTAAGTTCTTCAATATACGATACTCAACCTCCTAAAGCTCTTGTGTTTTGACCAACTTTTAGTTTTTGGGTAAAAGGATTATGGTCTTCTTCATTCTTCCTATGCAGTTCTCCAATTTGTTTTTTTTGGCAAATTGGGGATGTCTTAATTTGGTTGACAGTTTTCTTGTAATGTTTCTCATTGATTTTGCACCATTTGTAATTGCTCTCGAGAAAATCTTCATGTATTTCCTTACCCATATTTACTTATCTTTTATCTCTGTTTAGTGTTATCTTGACTTTAATTTGCTTCCTCCTTGATAGCTTAAACTTTGGAGCCAGCTTTATGCAATAAGAAGATTGAGCATGGTACATTGCTGTTATATAACTGCAGGGCAAAACTATTGTTGGCTAAGTAGTTTAGTTTTTTTTTCTCCCTGTAGAATGATACCATAAGCATCCTCTTTGTTCATGTATTGCTAGTAGTTGAACACGTCTATATATGTCTAATTGCTAAGTGGTATGAGTATCACATGCCATTTTCTCATGTTGCCCCTTTAATGATTCTCAACAACTTGATCTGTTCTTGATCTTCCTCAGAGGCCCATGTAATAGGACCTATCGTATTTTTTGAGTGTGCTACTTGCTAGTAGATCATTCTGATTGAAGCATTTCATCTTAGTCTTCACACCACTAGCTTTTAGACTTGTCAGTTCTTGTTCCCATAATCTTGTAGACATGGCACTTGTGGATTATGACTAGACGTGTGTTCGACATGGAAATTTTTTTAAAGACTGATACACAGGTTATGTATATGAGTATGTGGATACAAATACATCTATGATTCTGATAGATTGATTCACAAGAGGAAAGCAGACTACAAATGGGAGAACGTAAAACTTTTCTGTTGAGACATCTCTTTAAGCTTTTGTACTAGTCATATAGGGGCAAATGCAGTGCCTGGTAGATATTTTTTATTTCTTTTTTGGTAGGTGCTCAATCTTCCAAATTTGTTTCTTTGCTATTGGAGTGTGATTTGAACTCCTGCTTTAAGCTTTACTTTGGCTTTATTATTTATAATGGGTTTTAAGATCGTGTATCTTATTCCTTGTTGTCATAGCTTGGGTTCCCACCTTATTATCTTAGGAAATAATTCGTCTGGGATCTATTGTGGTTCTCATTAAATTTTGGATTTGTCCATTTTCCATCAATATAATGATATCTATTATGTTTCTTTTGTTATGACAAATGGGCCCTTTTGGGAGACTAATTCGGGAAGAGATAACTACGGGTTGGAACCTATCTGACCCAAAAGCTTAAGCTGAGATAGATGCTCATCTTTCTTTTATGTCCTTCACTTTCACGCAACTTTTTGATGTGAGACTATACTTAATCGACATGAGACAAAACCTTTCTTGCTTATTTTCTCTTTATGGTTTATCCTTGCTTATCAACTTTGTTGCAAAGTTTGAACCCATTATCAGATACAATTTAGGGAACTTTATAGCTCCCAATTGAGAATGTTTCGCTCATGTTCCTTGCATTTGAGGATTCATGGCATTTCATGCCTAAGAATAGGGGAAATTGTTTGTTGGACTATTGTTGTAGTCTATATATTTTCTATATATTGAATTCCTTTCATTTCCAACAACTTCATAAATCAAAACGTCTTTTGTCCACTTGTTAGGATCATAGCTACTGCATCGAGATCTGTTTTATTGTGCAATGTGTCAAAATGCTGAAAGTGGAATTGACATGCACGACTGTTAGGCGGTGCTAAAGCTATATAGGTATTTAAATACATACATACACACCCTTTTGAAATTTTCAAACATATAGAAAAATAAAATTAATCAAAGGCGTTATATACAAAAACCCATCTAATAAATACTAAATTTAGAATGCATCATTTACATTCAAGTTCCGAAAGCATAACTCAAAGTCACAACACAACTAATCTAGTCCTCGAGGTTCAACATGTTACACAACTATATTCCAAATAAAGCAAGTTAACTATGTCATTTTCCCTTCAATAGTCATCCGGACATCATCTTCTTTCCCGATATTTTCAATTGGATCAGCACCATCAGAATTAGGTATTAGAAGTAAGCTAGCTGCATTGGGGTTAGAGTACTTATGCAAGGGCGCCTTTAAAGATTGTTGGAATTGGTAAACAAAGAAGGTATAGCATTGTAGACTTATTATGCCTGTTGTAAGCACGTTTTTAAGCTGCTAAGTGCATAGCAGCCGGTTTGGCAAGAACTCCACTTAACCTCATGCTAAAACACGAGTACGGCTACTTTTTTGAAACAGTGTCATCATTTTTTTTTATCATTCTTTCTTTCCCTTTGTTAGTCAGGTTGAGATCTCTTATGACAATTATGTTTTTCTGGTATGGCTCTACGCATAAGGAATATTGATGACATGATCCCTATTCCCTTGTTCAGATGTTTCCATAAATATCAAAGTAGACCACTGTGTTGAAGGAGCAATCTTCACTCAATATCAATCATTTATGAATATTCTTGATTTTGAGTTTAGTAATTGGTGTAATACTTACTTTATTTGGTCCCTGACTCTTTCAAATCCTTAACAGTCATTGCGTGCAGCATACTTCAACTGTAGCCATTTTTTTCAATCAAAACTTTACTAATCCATTTAGACATCTTTTCTATTAACATTTTCAACCTTCAATGTCCCTTTATGTTATAATAAGGAAGTATTTGAAAGCACATTATATTGATTATTATGTTGTAGACTACATTTCTAAATAGGCATAATCTATCTATATGCACTAGATCATCTATTGTATATCATGGTTCAAAGTCTCGGTCTCGGCCGCCGACTCGGCCGGCACCGAGACGGATCGGTCTCGGCGACTCGGATCGGACTCGGGCGATACGCAAAAAACGCTACATAGAGCGCCAAAAAAATTATGAAAAAATCATGACAAATCATAAAAAAATGTAAACATCCAAATTCATGCATCACATATTCAAAACATATCACCTAACACTCAAAACATAACGTGAAAGCATAAATACAAGCGTCGTCGGTAGAAAAATATCAAAATACATGCATAATATAGTAAATTGCACAAAATAATTCATAAGTACCTGCTAATATAGTCATTTCCACATTGAATTACGAGGAGGCTCCAAATCATCATTATCATCTGGCCCGCGATAAGTATAGAAACCAGGCATATAGTTTCCATAAGGATAATGATATGTTTGTGGGTGAGATCCTGTAGGCTGAGATGATTGGCCAGAGGATCCACTATCAGAGTAATATGGCGGTAGGGGCTGTGCAATATCAGCTCCATGGTGATAATACCCAAACCTCGATATTCAGTGCTGCTAGTAGAGTAATCACCAGTGCTAGAATAATCAGTGCCAGAATATTGGCCAGATGTCAAACCCAACCCCTGTAAATGGCCTTCAAGACTATGATGACCATGTGAGTAGTAATCATGTCCACTCGAATAATCATCGCTAGAACTGAATTCGACCAACCGATCCAAATGCCTACGCTGCTGTGAAATCCCCGCCCGGCCTCCATGATCTGTATCTTGTGTGGCATAATATTGTGAATCCCATGTTAAAGCATCATCTCGTTGGCTTCCACCAACACCATGAGTATCTTCAACATTACCACCATCACCACCATCACTGCCGCCATCACCCTCACCACCATCACCCTCACCACCATCATCGCCACCACCATCACCGCTGTCATCATCACCGCCATCACCATCATCACCGCCACTTTCGTCAGTATGACGAATACCTTCATCTAACCAACCTAAGTCATCTGGTGGTAACATCGGCTGTTCTCCCTCACGAATCCACTCATCCAAAATATCATCATCATTGAAAATATTGTTCAGATCAATTGGGTTGTAATAATCATCAGTGTCGCTTTTGCATGTCAAGTTTCTTACTCGCAACCGCATATTGTAATGCACATATACTAGTTTATGCAACTTTTTCATTGCCAACGGTTGCGCAGTTTTGTATGAATTAGCGACCACGTGCTCCAATTCTTTCACAACCCGATGAAGAACATGTTTGGCTTAAGACTTTGATGGCAATTTTCTGCAGATTGGGAGCTTCTTCGCCATAATTAATCCACCAATCAGCTGGAAGAGATTGTTGCACTGCTCTTCTAGTTAGTGAGCTTCCAAATTCTCCAACTCCATCCACAAATAATTTTATCTGTGAGAATACACATCACAAGTGTTAATATTTGCATAACATTATATCGATGAAATAAATAAATTATTATTACCTCATTAATAGCTCTTGCTTGTTTAGTCAAATCTGGCTCCAATCTTTTAATGACCTCCTTTAATCCATATCTCACTTCTGGATGTGTAGAAAAGTTTTTGAATATTGGAGTGCTGGATTTAAAAAATATGCTGCAATAATGTAAGCAAACGATTGTTATGATATGACAGTTTCAATTTCTAGTCAACAAATATGATTTCTAGGCAAATGAATTACCAGCAGCATGCAAGTGTCTATGCAATTGTCCCTCCCATCTTCTATCAATGATGTCCCAGTACTTCTTCCAGTTCTTATTTGAGGCCTTTATAGCCAATTTTGCTCTATCCATAGCTTCATATATAATAGATAGTGTAGGTTTCTTGTCCTGATCCACTATCTTCAAGACTCTAACAAGAGGATCCATAATGTTTTGGACCTCTCTTGCCTTCTTCCAAAACGGTCAGTCAGAATGAGATTAGCAACCTTATCTCGCACACTTCTTCTACTCCTTTCCTTGTTGAATTCACGCCATTCTGTAGTCGTGCACATTCTTTTCAAATCTTGCTCATAGCGAATAAGGCTTTCAATAGAAATAAACTCGGTGGCAAACCGTGTTATACCTGGTCTCAACAAATCTCTATCTTTGGTGTATAGCTTCATTAAATTCACCACTTTGAGGCTATTGTAAATGAATGATGTGATCACCTTAGCATCATCCAATGTCTCCTTGACTGATTTCAAAGAGCCAATATCTTCAAGCATCAAATCAATGCAATGTGCTGCACAGGGAGACCAAAACAAATGTTTTCTCTTCTCCATCAACATGTGACCAGCTGCTTTGAAACTTGCCTCATTATCTGTGACAACCTGCACGATATTTTCTTCGCCAACTTCATCAACAACTTTATCCATTAGCGAGAATATATACTCAGCAGTCTTCGAGATATTAGTGGTATCAACAGAAGTATGGTAGATCATGCTTCTATCACAATAAATCATGAAATTAACAATAGGCTTTCTATTATGTGAACTCCATCCATCACACATGATCGTGCAACCATACTGCGGCCATTTTGTTTTTATTGAAGCAATATATACTCCAATTTCTTTCACTTCCTCCTCTAAATAGAGATTGCCAATCTGGTACCCTGTAGGGCCTTTACACCTGGACCTGCCTCCGCAATAGTATTAATCATGGCTTGGTAGTAAGGACCACTATCAGCTGCATTGAATGGTATTGCATTGTAGTGAAAGAACTTCGCCACGGATTTCCCAACTTTTTTCATATTCTCAGTTGAGAACATGCTTTTGATTGATTTCTGTTTTGTTGGGAACATGTAAGGATCAATACCACGAGCTGGAATTTCAGCTTCTCTCATAGTCATACTCCGACGCAATCCACGGTTACTCCCTGATCCTGAAGGCTGTGAACTACTGCCACCAATATCAACTCCTTCTGCCGATCTCCAAGCCATTTCACGACTTTCTTTCATGGCTTGTTTCAGTTGTCTTCTTTCAACTCCTTCTAAACCACCAACTTCTTCAATTTCATTATCAGAATCTTCTTCGGTCACCTCATAGAAATCTTCCTCACTTAAAGATCTCATAAGTCGGTCTTTTTTAGATTTAATGGCCGCTCTTTCTTTACTACCTTCAGAAAGATGTCGTCTCATTATTTGAGATATCTCTTTTGATACTCGCAAGCATCCTTCCACCTGACCGGGTACATGTGCTATATGCTGCTTCAATCTAGTGATACCACCATGGACTTGTTTCCCACAATAATTGCACTTCACAAGTTTTCTACTTCCACCAACAGGGGTACCATGTTCCCATCCATATCGCGTTGCTTTGGAGCCATACTGAAATTTAAAAAAATTATCTGTTAAATTAAATTAAAACTAAAATTAACTAAATTAAAAACATTAAATTAAACTCAATTAAATGAAACTACAATAAATTAAACTAAACTAGTTTATACTAGATTAAGCAACACTAACTTAATTACCTAACTTTAATAAAATAATTAAATTACCTAATTTAATTACAAAACTTTATTAAATTAAATAAACCTAAATTAAGTTAACTAAACTAATTTAAATTAAATTAAATTCAATTAAATGAAACTATATTAAATTAAGCTAAACTAATTTATACTAGATTAACCTACAATAACTTAATTACCTAACTTCAATAAAATATTAAATTACCTAACTTAATTACAAAACTTTATTAGATTAATTAACCTAAATTAAGTTAAATTAACTTTACCTAAACTAACCTAAATTAAATGACATTAAATGCAAATTAATTAGAGAGAGAGAGGAACAGAGTGGGAGAGAGACGGAGACAGAGGAGAGAGAGAGGAACACAGTGGAGGAGAGAGAGAGAGAGACAGAGGGAGAGACAGAGAGAGACTGACAGGGAGAGGGAGAGATACAGAGAGAGAGAGAGAGTGCGACAGAGAGAGAGAGATACAGAGTGATAGAGAGAGAGAGAGTGCGACAGAGAGAGAGAGAGAGATACAGAGTGAGAGAGAGAGAGATACAGAGAGAGAGAGAGAGTGCGACAGAGAGAGAGAGATACAGAGAGAGATACAGAGTGAGAGAGAGAGAGATACAGAGAGAGAGAGAGAGTGCGACAGAGAGAGAGAGATACAGAGTGAGAGAGAGAGAGATACAGAGTGAGAGAGAGAGAGAGAGAGTGCGACAGAGAGAGAGAGAGATACAGAGTGAGAGAGAGTGCGACAGAGAGAGAGAGAGAGAGATACAGAGTGAGAGAGAGAGAGAGAGTGCGACAGAGAGAGAGAGAGAGAGAGATACAGAGTGAGAGAGAGAGAGAGTGCGACAGAGAGAGAGAGAGAGAAGAGAGTGCGACAGAGAGAGAGAGAGAGAGAGAGAGAGAGAGCGCGCGCGCCGCTGCAGGCCAGAGAGAGAGAGCGCGCGCCGCTGCGGCCTGCGGGGGAGAGAGACAGAGAAAGAGAGGGAGAGAGAGGCACAGAGGGAGGGAGAGAGAGAGACTGAGAGGGAGAGAGGGGAGGAGTACCTGCGACGGCGACGGCGACGGCGACGGCTACGGACGGCGAGGGCTGGAGGTCGTCGCGGGGGAGACGGCGAGCGCGAGAGAGAGAGAGAGAGAGAGATCAGATCTGATCTCTCTCTCTCTCCCCGAGCGGATTTAAAGGCGACGCAAGTCACGGGTCGCCGAGTCGACCCGGATCGGGTCCGACTCGGACCCGACTCGGGCGACTCGGCCGAGTCTATAACAACTCGGCCGAGTCGCCCGAGTCGGGTCCGAGTCGGACCCGATCCGGGTCGACTCGGCGATCCACGCGTGACTCGGGCCTCCGAGTCATCCCGGGGGCGGCCGAGTCGGATACGACTCGGCCGAGTCGTATCCGACTCGGCCGATCCTTTGAACACTGTTGTATATTTGACATGTACTCAAATATTTGTTCGGATATAATCATATAGCTTAACACTCTACATCTGTGTCTATATCCACCATATCTTGAACAGACTGATTCCAGTATATCTATATGCAAAATTTAAATAGTCCGAAGCATAGCAATCCGTATCTAAATGGACGGATATGAAATATTCATATTTATCAAAATATAGAGACAAAACTTTAAATAACCCAATGTCTAGCAACCCATATTTTAATGGACGAATACCAAATATCCGCTCTAAAGAATTCAACGACATTTATTGGGGTGACAGTGAATCCTAGGCTAATGAAGGCTACTTCGGATGTTCATAGCTGTATTAGCTTCTTTGGACAATGACATAGAAACTCCTCATTTCTAGCCAAATATTTAAAAGTCCAAAAAGTTGAAAAGACAAAGCAGCCTATCCCTTTGTGTTGTCTAACTAGATTATGCTATATGAAAACATATAGGAAAAAAGAAGTTATAATTTGACCATTATGCTCTTTCTGAATTCCAGTAGTGTCCTGGAACCTTATGTGACATATCATGCGGCCAAAAGTAAGCAAATTTCTGAATCTAGTGCTAACCTCTACCCTAATGCAACCATAGAGGCTGCACCACTTCAGTTGACCTCTATGCCCCCGTCCACTTTCTTCTTAGATCTTCTCCATGATGCATCTTGGTCTACAGTATCCTTGCTGTGTTTCCCACTTGCCCTTGCATGCAATGTATGGTATCACCTTCAAATGGTGTCTTCGCGCTTGCTGCTACTGCTGTGCTGGTGCAAATATGAACTTTAATCATTCTGATCAGCGGTGTAAAATATCAATTTTATGCATCTATACAATTGTCAGGCGACGTTATTAGAGGATAATGTATATTGGGGATTGCTTCCTTCGGTTCTTGTAGTTGTTGCATGTCATCTTTAAAGGGAGATTGAGAATTCTTTTTCAAGCTTCACCATCTAAGATTATTAAAATCCACCCTTGATCTGGAGAGAAAAAGATGAATGGGAAAAATATTCTATGAACGATCTCCAATCTCCATGCCCGATTACACATTATGTTCTGAACCATTTGCTCTTGGACTACTGGTTTTGCAGCAATAGAACAAATGGAAAAATGGGAAAGCCTTTTACAACATTCTTAGAAGACAAAAATATTGTTAGCGAAGGATCTAGCTGATGTTTTGAGAATAGAATTAAAAAAAAGGGTTTTAGGAATGTAGGTTTTTAATGGCGAAAGGGGAATTGTTTCTTCATTATTGTTTTCTTGTTTTGTTCATTGGTCAATACTATATTGATTAGTAAAGTTAAATAAAAAGTTTATTTACATTATGCAGTTGGCAGCTCATGCATTTCCTTCTTGAGGCACTAGTTGACGTCATTGGGGCTTACTTTCTATCTTAGATAGACCATTATAATTTTACTTGTCTCTTCATTACTAGAAGGCATTTATGCTGCAGTAATTTACCATGTTTTTTTTTTTTTTAAACTTTTATACCAGATTCCACCACTACTGTTGTTTTCTGGAGCTGGCGCTGCGTTTGGAGGTAAGATTCTGTTATAATGAGAACTATATGCTAAACTACAAACTAAGATTTTATGGAGTTTAGCTCAAAAGGTCAATCCTCTTTAAGTGTGCATTTAGCCATGAAATGCAGTTTATAAACACAAATACAAATATTATTTCTTATTATCTTTTAATTATTATCTTTTGATACTTGCTTCATGAGAAAAACCTTGTATCTTTCTTAGAACTCTAAATCTGTTCCATATGTCTAAGTTTTTTTTCTTTTTATATTTTCATTCACAACTTACCTTCAAATTCTCCTGGCATTCATTTCTGTAGCAGTTGCCATAATATCAAGTTTTTGGTAGCATTCTCAATATGACTCATCTTCAAATCAATCCACATATTTAGTTTGTGTCAGTTGCTTCTTGAGGAGACCTTGCAAATTTTTTGAGGACTTCTCAAGCCGGCGGCTTGATAAAATCACAGCTCACTGACTTGAAAGAAAAAGGAAAACCATGAATTTTCACTGTTTTCCCATAAAACTACCATGAGTTTGCTATATTTACAAGGTATGAGGTTCACCAATTTAATCTCGGTTTCGGCTGTTTCGTCTCGGTGTCAATGTGTATCGGTTAGAAACTGAAATGAAATTCCCACTTCGCTCAGTTTCGGCTAGTACACATTGGTATTTGTCAGGTTCAGCCAGTTTCCTGACAATTTTGGAAAGCTTTGGAAAGCTTTGGATGAAACATACCCACAATTCAAAACAAATGAAAAAGAGGGAAAATATAATGTTCCTAATTAATAATTTCATCTCTCCTTAACTTCTACAACTATTGAAAATCAGTATATCTTAAGTTCCTAATTTGTCATAATTGGATCATAATTAAATATTTTAATTTAATTTTGATTATAATCTTAATTTAACTTCAAATTGATGATTTTCATTTAATTTGGATTAGTTTTGGATTAACTAGTTGAATAAGAAACTGGATCAAGTTGAATAAGAACTACTGGATCAAAAGTTCATTTCTCTTGATATAACACTCACTGAGCTAACATGTTCATATTGTGTGTTCTATGCGTAGTGTAGATGCAACGTATCAAAGACGCCTACATGTTTATACCCAGGACCCCACTTTTGTTAGTTTGTTGGTTATCTAGCACGTGACTCATATTTTAGACCAAAAAACCCTTCTTCACCTCTTAATAACAACTCTCATTCTCATATCAAAATTGAACCATCGACTCCCTCTCTTTTCACCATACTAGCAAAATTTAGTCTTTCTGCTGTGAAACATGTATGCGTGCAGGAAAATCAATAATAAAACACTCAATTACGCTTTACAAACATAAAACGATCGTTGATAGGAAATGATTAAAACTAATAATGCAGATATGGGTTAACCAAAATAACATGCACATGCTACTCCAATTCAATCGAGAATCAAGTAAAGATAATATATTATGCGGCAAAAGATTTTCCGATCAATATCAAATCTAATGAATTACGAACAAGTAGATATGCACAATCTCACGTTTGTGGATAACAGTTAGATCAATACAATATTATAATTAAATATCAAACTCGAAATAACCGATGTGTTAGAAATGTACCTACTGAGGATCACGTCGATCTCAACTGTAAATATATAGTACTCTTCTTCACGAACTCAATACTTCAAACCATGCGTGATTTGAATTCCGGATGAGAGATACAACTTGAACTTTGAACACTTAACGAGCCTGTTTTTACTGTGGCAGTCGAGCTGTCACTGTAGCAGTACTGTAGCAGAGTTTTCTTCGAGAGATTTTGAACAACAATTTTTAAAAATTTTTCTGAAATTCTCTGAGAAGTTTTTATTGAGAATTAGAAGAGTTGTTTTTCTAGAGGAAAGAAGTGATTTTTTTTAATAAGGAAAAAGGAGAGAGGTAGGGAAGGGGATAGACTAGTTAGAGTTTCACATCACTAATTTAGGGTTTCTCTAAGGCTTCACACACAAAGAGAGATTTGAGAAATATAACTCACACAAATTTGAGGAAAAACTTTCATAGTTCATTATATATTATTCTCTGATGCAAAAGGCCTTTATATATACTTTTACAAAATTGAATATAACTCAAACTCTTAATCAAAATAAAGTTATAACTTCAAAATAAGAAACTAAACTCCTAATTAAAATACAACTCCAAACTAAAAACTCAAAATAAAGAAATTAAAATTACATAGAGTTCTATTACTACTGAAAAATTGGAACAAGGCGTCTTCTCCACTGGTGATACACGTGTCATACACATGGCTTGATGTCCACATCATTATTCCCGTGTTGGAGAGAACTCGACTCTGTCGAGTTAGAAATGAAAGTTCTTTCATACTGCTTCAAAATTTCATGATCAATTTTCGGCAGTTCACTTCGGTATCATCAATTAATACTTTTCCTGTCCAAATCAAATATTTTCGAATCCCACCAACTTGGGTGGTGATAATTTTATCATTTAAGAATTTATTTATTTGACATGCTATGTAGGGTAAAATATCTGGTAGTGGTGAAAGGGGCTTTCGAAAATAAGCTTATGGGAAGGCTCATCAACAAGTGAGATAACATTTATAAGACTTTTATAATCCACTAAGTCAATATTGAAAGTAAAACTGATGTCAAAATCTATATTATGAAGATTTATAACATAAATATTATCATTCCATTTCATCAAGATTTGAAATGGATCAGAACTACAAGCATACAACTTTAGAAAAACATTACTAACATTAAAAGTGTTTAATATATTCTTATCATGAGCTTGTATCCTATTGTTGGTGTTGTTTTGTACAATTTTATCGTTGATCTTCATGGATTGTTCGTGCACGTGATGCAAAAGATGATGCAGATAATTATGCAGGCTCACTGACTTGACACTGATCGGTTATAAGGATAAGGTTTGTGGAGAGTTTTGATTTGGTAACTAACAGAGGCCATAAGAGAAAAAGGATGGTGTCGGCAGTAGAGGAGGAAGAAGTTGGTGATCAAAACAGGTAACGATAGTAGAGGTTGATAGGAGAAAAGGCAGAGAAGATGGTGTTGGTAGTAGAGTCGGGGACAGGAAAAGACGAGTGACAATAAACTCCTTAATCACAGGAGTGACTTTCAGAGAAATAATGCTATCAGGCTTAGGGGCTTCAATGAAAACTTTGTCAGTTAAATGAGTTTGGACAATTGCTAGCAATATGCCCATAACTTTGACATTTGTAACACTTGATTATAGGACTAAGCTTGGAAAAGTCATTTTTAATGTTCTTGCTTTTATTGGTATCAGGCTTTTCTTTGGCTTCTCTAGCTGTGGGGATCACAAAAGTGGTACCATTTTTAGGATTCTGGTTGTGGGTCTCCAATTTGGTTAATACCCTATTGATATTCTCTTTCAATCGTTTCACGTTTAGGCATTAGCATCGTAAGTTGGAGAATCAAGTTTAGCCATGATGTCAGCTAAGGTGGGTTGAAAATCCATTTAAGTTGGTATGCACTAAATACATCCTAGATGAATGATGGAATTCCTACATGCAAATATTCTTAAATTTTTATGCAAAGAAAAATAAATGAAATTCCTAACAAATGCCTAAATAACAAAATTCAAAATTTCCTAAGCCTAATGCAAGTTTTCTACCTAAACAATGATCTGAAACCAAATTGATGTAAAACACATTTGTGTGTATGAAAATTAGAAATAAAACACTCAATCGCGCTTTACCAACATAAAACGATTATTGGTAGAAAAAGATTAAAACTAATGATGTAGATATGGGTTAACCAAAATAACATGTGCAGATTACTCCAATTTCAATTGAGAATCAGCTAAAGATAATATATTATATGGCAAAAGATTCTACGATTAATATCAAATCTAATGAATTACATGTAAACAGATACACATAATTTCACGTTTGTGGACAATAATAAATTGATAAAATATTATAGATTAAATATCAAACTCGAAATAACCGTATGAGTTAGAAACGTACCTACTGAGAATCATGTCGATCTCAATATCTTATGATGATTGTAGATATGTAATACTCTTCTGCAGATCTCAACGCTTCAAACCGTGCGTGATTTGAACTCCGGGTGAGAGAGATATGGCTTGAAAACAAATTTTGAATACTTAACGGGTCTGTTTTTATTGTAGCAAGTCTATTTTTACTGTAGCAGTCGAGTCAATATTATACAGGGTTTTCTTCGGGAGATTTTGAACAGTAATTTTTTTTCTAGGATTTTTTGAGAGAATTTTATAGAGAATTAGAAGAGTGATTTTTCTAGAGGAAAGAAGATTTTTTTTGAATAGGGAAAGAGGAGAGAGATGGGAAGGAGATATGCTAGATAGGACTTCACACAACTAATCTAGGGTTTCTTTAGGATTTCACACAAAGAGAGATTTGAGAGAGTACAACTCACATAATTTTGAGAAAAAACTTTCATAATTCATTATATATTATTATTTGATACAAGAGGCTTTTATATAGGCTTTTACAAAATTAAATACAATTGAAACTAAACTCCTAATTAAAATACAACTCCAAAATAAAGAAGCTCAAAATAAAAAAAACTAAAATTACACAGAGTTCTATTACTACTGAGAAACTGAAACAAGACTTTTCTCCACCGGTAACACAAGCCATGCACGGGTTTGATGTCTGCATCACTTTCTCATGCACCAAGACATTAGAATCTATTTTAAAGATATATATATGTGGTTATCATATGAAGATCTTTGGTTGTACTTGGAGAAAAAACTAAGTGATGGAGACCTCGCACCTACTTGTGATCTATCTCCTCAATTTCACTCATGTATTGTTTTCCTAAAGAAAAATCCAAGTGAGGTAGAGGTTCCGCATAAAATGTAGCATGACTCACGTGAGTGGAGTTTTTGAGCTTATAGATAGTTTTGAGTTGTTTTAGCCCTTGTATATACTAATACAAGGATAAATGAAGTGACTGTTTTGTAGTGTGAACTTTTTAGTGGGCTCATAATTAAACCATTATTATCTCCAATGGTAGAGGAGAGGGAGAAAGGAGAGAGATCTAGAGAGACCGATGGGGGAAAAGAGAGAGAGAGAGAGAGAATGGGCTGTAAGGGAGATAAGGAAAGAATGGGAAATTGGTCTTAAAATTAACTTACATATACAACACGTGTTATTGTGGGCCCAATACTAACAGTCCACTAACAAAAAGTAACAATTACCCATTTTGAGGAAAAAAATAAAATTTGATACCCATTTTGAGATTTCTTCAAACCTCGGGTACCTGTTTTGCATTTTATGCTTTTTTTGTTTATTATGATTAACTACCACAAATTTTACATTTACTTAACTCTATCCATAAGCGTTCTGTTTGAAAAGTTGTCTTATGCTTTGCACATGACTTCTTTTTTGGCCAAAATGCCCTAACATTAAATTAAAACTCTTAATATGTCTAAGTAAAAACATTATAAAGCAACCAGTAAACATTAATAATTAATCATAAAAATACAAAAAACAAGATTACTCAAAATTTTTCATTGCACCGTCAATGATTCTTTACCCAATTAGTTAGTTTGATAGTAGCGCCTTCATTTTTTGCACTTAATATTAATCAAAATGATTGAAAGGGTGAAAATACAATTTCAAATGTGTTAATGGAATTTGGAGTTATTTGTGATAGGAAAAGTTTGTTGTAGGTACATAATGGTAAAGCTAGTGCTTGGTATTTTCTATAAAACTCATGAAATCATGGTAGTTGTTTTTATGTAGCTTAAAATCAAGCTTTGCTTCGTATCAACTCATTTCTATAGCTTCATATTTTGCTTTGAGGAGCAAATATCCATTTGAACATTCTCTCTTTTGCTATATGAGTAGTAGGACACTTCCCCAATTATAAACCAACAGTTCGACGGACATGTGTGTCTATCCGCTTTAGACACTCCTAAATGTGTAAACATTATTCACCTCAAAATAATGCATAATATGAAATATTTTATACCCCATCTTGGCAAAACACTATGCTCATACATTACTTTTTTTACTATTTTAGGTTATCTCGCATGTGTATAACTTTCAATAATTAGGGGTGGCAATGGGTAGGGGAAGGGCAGGGTGAAGGTATTACCTCCCCTTATCTTGAATAGTTAACCTTTTGCCCTTATCATTTTTATCCTACTCTATGGGGTAACATGCAAAATTTTTCTTTACCCTATATGGTAAGGCATATTGCTTCAAATAAAGCAGTGAAAAGACAATCTAACTTCTTCCAAGCCTAATAATTGATCGGGCGAAAACTTAATATCAATCAAAAAGAGCATTATAAGAAGTCATTGTCGGAGCACTGTACCCATCATTGACCCTGAGAGAACAAGCCTATGGGATGATCCTTCCCCAGCCCTCTTTGACGCAAAATTTCTCTTTGCCCTATAGGGTAAACGGGTAAAATGGGAAAAATATGTTATATGACTTAAAATTATTTTATTAGAAGAAGAGAAGAAACGGTCTTGAAAAAACTATCATAGAAATGATTTTAGGAGTTTTTCCCTACTCATATGCTAATGTTATACAAAAGTATATAGATCAATGAGAAAGTACAATTTCTTCAAAATTTTGTATTAATTAGTGGCAATGAGCAAAATAAAATATATGAAATAACTAATTACAATTTGTCGAAACTACATATACATGTAACAATTAAGTAATTATTTATGTTTCACACAGATAAAGATTAAGAAAGTGACGGAATGATATATACACTAGATTAATAACAATATTATTATTAAAACTTTATTTTAAAGGGTAAACAAGTACAAGGGTAGGGTAAAAAAAATCCTTACCCTTACACTACCAGTTTAAATAAACCGGTAAAAATTTTACTCTTACCCTAAAATCATAGGGTGAATAGGTTGGGTAAATGGGTTTACCCTTGTTCATTGCCACCCCTACCAATAACATACACTTGTACAAGTTAAATATACATCTATGTGAAAAACCAAGAGAAAGAAAGAAAGAAAAGGAAGAATAATCAAGTCCTTGTTTCTAGGTTTTGGAGGATTTTTTGTTCAACCTTTGTCTGTATCAGAGCATGACATAAATATCTTTGTCTGCTAATCATACTGCTTTTGTGCATTTAGTGTGGCTTTAGATGTCTAAGATGTGGTCTTCGTGCAAACCTTCTCACTGTTATGACTTAACTAAAACATCAATAGATTCGAAATAAAAATAATACCAAGAAGAAAAAACACACTGATATTTTACGTGGTTCGGCTCCTTTGCCTCGTCACGGGGGACATATCTCAGAAATTTCACTATAATAAACAAAAGATATTACAAGATTCATTTATCATCCCTCTCACCTTTTTACATGGTTTCCTCCCATCTCTCAATCTCCCGCAAGGGGAGGCAGACCCCTTGATTCATCCCACGCAGTCACGAGTTCACAATCCTATTTATAGATTTTTTTTTTTTAAATGGAATCCTAGCCCTCTTCTAATACTAAAGGAACTCACATTTCTATTCAATTTAGAACTTATATAAAAGGAAACATAGGAAGAATTCTATTTGGAGTTGGACTCAAATTTAATTTTGAGCCTTATCTAACAAATCTCCACCTTGACTCAAAATCATTCAACCACTTCATCATATTTTAGCTCCACCTTAAACGAAACATCATTTTGCCTCCTTTAAAACTGAATTCACTTGCTCTAGTACCTCAACTTCACCATGAGCATACTCTCCCTTTCGGCTCTAGTACCTTGTTTTCACCCTGAGAATAGTCCACTTAGTTTGGAACCTCAACTTAATCTGATCTTCACCTCGAGTGCCCCTCTCTGGTACCTTGACTTAATCAAATCTTCACCATCTAAAAAAGATAATAATAATAAAACAAATTTTCACAATCTTCACAATCTTAAATATTAATCTTCACAATCTTCACAAAAAGATAATAATAATAAAACAAATTTTAATCAAATCTTCACAATCTTAAAATAAATAAAAATAAATAAATAAAACTCGAACAACCATCACACTCCACTTGCATGCAACCATTGGTTATGCAGAAACCTATACACATTCAGAAGGACAGTAGAATGCTTCTTCTCATAATGTCAATATCAAATCAGCCAACCATAACCTTTCTTCAACCCGATATGTATCGATCTCCTGATCATATATCATTCTGCTCAAAACCGACTTCAAACACTAAAATTCATCAAATCCGCTTCCACCACTGCATCGAGAACAGCAAACACTGGAAAACATAGGATGGCTCACCTTAAACAGACATCAATTTCCCAATCTAACCTTTGATCAACCTCAGTCGTTGATCTCCTTTATATAACCATTCTCATGTTTTTTTTTTTTTTTTCAGATTTCTTTACTTGCTGTTTGCTTGAAACCTTGCAGCAAATCCCATCTGTCCTTTTCTCCCATGTGAAGAAGCCTTCGCGAGAACACCATTTTCCATTGGTTGTTTTTGATGTTTTCTGTTCCAGAGCTTGTACCATGCCCACCTTCCATACTAATTAACTCACCCATGTAAATAACAATCATGTGAACTCAAATCCTTTTAACTAATTTTCTTTGTGTGCTTGGTGTTCGGCCAAGCATCTGATCCCAAAATCACAACTTTCTCACTCATGGAAAGAACATGTTTCTCTTCGACAGAATTGTTGAACCTAAATCGGTTGTCGCCTGCAACCCCAAGTGTCGGCCGTCGTCAGCTCACCTCTGGTCGTTGTTCATATCTCCCATCACTATGGGATATCAAATCACCTGAATCTGAATTCCTTTCCTTTCCTTTTTTTATTACGTCTTTTTTATCCATGATATCTCCACCACTTGTCGACTCAATATGATTACCGTGAAGAAGAAAACACATTGAAATATTTACATGGTTCAGCTCCTTTGCCTATGTCCACGCAGGTGGGGGGTGGTATATCTCAGAGATTTCACTATAAGAAATAAAAGAGTTTCAAGATTCACGTGCATCCCTCCTCTCATCTCTCTACATAGTTTCCGCCCATCTCTCTTAATCTCTCACAAGGGGAGGCAAACCCCTTGATCCATCCCACACGAAATAGTTCACAATCCTATTTATAAATTTTCTAGTGAAATCCTAACCCGCTTCTAATCCTAAAGAAACTCATTCCTTTTCAATTTTCTCATTTTTTTTTCCCGAACAAAGGCCGTAGTCCGGTGTGCTGAACCTAAGACCCCCAGTTTCCCAAACCAGCCGTTTATCATTGAGCCAGGTCTCAGTGGCTATTCCTATTCAATTTATTCATTTGAAACCCACACAAAAGGAAATAGACAAGGAACTCAATTTGGAGTTGGGGTCAAATTTGGTTTTGTGTTCAAATCTAACACTAACTATGTGGGCATACCATCTCCTCCACAAGAAGTGAGTCGTGTTCGACAGCTTCTTGTAAGATCTCTCTCTCTCTCTCTCTCTCTCTCTCTCTCTCCTCTCTCTCTCTCTCTCTCTCCGCGTAACTAACAATCTCAACTCCTTGTGATGTGACGCTGCAAGCAGTTATATGGGTTTCATAGTCAGCTTTAACAACTTGATCATGCCATTTTATGCCTCTTCTGATCCCTGCAACCTTATATCAACTGTTACATGTTGCAGTTTTGGCCAGTTTGCTTCTTTATTCCTTGTCGTCTTTCTTTTCAATTCCATTTGTGTGTATATGTGTGTATGTGCATGCGCGTATGAGTTTTCTGTTCATATCAATGAAAATAACAGAACTTTCATTTAATTTTGGTACTTACAGCATATGCGGTCCCAAAGTTTGCGCAGCTCACGGTGACATCCTATTATGCTGCCTACAGCACATCCCATTATGCCATATCTCAGGCTACCCGTCGCATAGAAGGGGTTCATTCTTCTCAAAGTCTCCACGATAAGTCATGATGATCGCGTGCCAGTTATTCTCAAACCACAGTCCATACATATGCTGCTTGAAATAAAACCTTTTGGTACATAGGAGTTCTAAATTTTCATATATTACGTTTGTAATCTGGATGACCTTTATTTCTTATAATTTTGTGTGGAATGGAAAGAGCTTACATTTCTCTGCTATGTTGAGGCAGAAGAATGCACTGCAAGAAAATTCAGGAAGAATTGCTATCCTGTTCTTGAAAGGCCATCGATGTATAGGAGAGTTGGATAATTGTATTTTGTAAGCCCATGACCTGTGTCAAATATTTTTTATGTGTGAAATATAGGAAGAGAATGTGCTGCAAAAGATTAAAGGAAGGTGCTTTGTCATCACAGGACCAAATTTGAGATTGATATCCAGCTTCTTGGGTGCACTTGGGATAGTGCAATTAATTCTTTGGAATCATCTGGATGACTGTTTTTATTTCAGATATTAGGATAACATGCACTTTTAGATTATCAACAAAAAAAAAAAAAAACAATACTTTTAAGTGGGTTTGTGTGACAAATTTTACCTATAAATAATTCTGAATTCTATTTCCTCTCACTTGACTTTTAACTGTGAACTGTTTTTCAATGTTGAACGCCATTTTGAACACATGAATGGCTGTTTTTGAACCATTTTTTGACTACTACTGCATGTTTGTGAAGATACAAGCAAATGAATATTACGTGCTTAGGAAGCAATGAAGCAAAGCCCAGCAATAAAATTTTGTGCAGTGTTAGTTTTCAGTCAATATCTGAAATTGGAGCATATTGTTGGCCTAAAGGTTTATCATTCTAGTTTTGATGATGATGATTAACTCATATAGTTATATTTTTAATAATCTTGTGATGTTTAAGTTACATGTTTAATTAAGATCATGATTTTGTGTTTAACTTAAATAATAGATTTAAAGTGAGTTTTGAAGCTAACAAGTGTTGATTGAAGAGCTCATGCATAAAGATCACATCTAGCACTCGAGAAGAAATCAAGTTTAAAGGAATTAAGGTTGGACCGAGTCAAGATGAAGAGGAAATTAAAATCAAGAAAAAGACTTGTATCTATATATTTGTGAGTTTGTTTAGATTCTTATAAAAAAATAGTGTAGATTTTGATTGCTCAATCTCACACAAACAAAGTTTTTAAACATTACTTTATTGAGTTTCATTGAAAATGAATTCATGATTTAAAGTTTGATTTTATTGAAAGTTTGATTTTTTAAATAGAAAATCTTAAAAATAAGTTTATATTGGTTTATATGTGTGTTGGAATTGTCCAGGGGCGGAACTAGGTATAAATTTTGGGGTGGGCTGTAATTTTTTTTAACATATACTTATGAATTATATGCATTTCCCAAAAGAATAAAATAGTATTCTCCACTAAATAAGGAGTAGAACTAGTAATAAATTGCTAAAGAAAACCAAATAGAAGGGGATCTAACACATATATGAAAAAGAACAAAAATAAAATAAATTTAATATAATATTTAAAAAAATGGGCCGGGCTATAGCCCGGCCCAGCCAACCTTTCGGTCCGCCTCTAGAATTGTCATACATATTAGAGCTTCAAAAGAGCTTTTAATAACTTATTTTGTGCTTTATACATATTTGGAAAAACTTTTTTAATTTAAAGTTTAGAAAATTTTTATTTCAAAATGAACTTGAAATCTAAAAAAAAGTTCAAAATATTTGAAATATGTTTTGAATTCTTAATCATACATGTTGGTAAGGTATTTACATGAACTTATTTTTGTAGAATTTATAAAATTTATTTTGATTTTAAAAGATTTAAAAAAGAAAAACAAAAACTATTTTTGGTCTTAGGCCAATCGACCGGATGTGTCACAAGTCACTAGCTTTGTGCACGCGATCAACCGAGCGGTTGACTGTTCTACAAAGATTGCTCGACAGCAATTCTGCGCTGATACTCTTCCAATAATTTGGCATAACTTTTACTCTGATGTCCAATTGATGCGACAAAATTGCATTACAAAGTAACTTTAATGGCTACATTTTTTGTTTAATAGACATTTCGAAATTTCAACATTTATTGTTTCAAATATTGGTTTTAAGTCAGCTTGTATGCTGAAAATAATTTTTACAGTTTTTCTGTTTGACACCTTTCAGTATTTTGATCATAACTTTCTAATCCAACTTGTGATTGATGTGATTCTTATTTCATTAGAAAGATAACTTAAATCTCTACAAATTCATGCCTACTATGCATTTCGAGATTTCAAAGTTTGACCTCCAAAAAATTAAAGTCAGGCCTTGTGCAGAACTGTTTTCTACACAACGGTCGACCACTAGCTCTAACTCTACTGAGCTAGGCCCAGGTCGGTCGACCAGTAGGCAGCAGAACTATCATATTTGTTTTTAAATGGCTATTTTTGATCAAAACTTTCTGGGTTTGATTTCTAACAGCTATTTGAGTAAATCACGTTTTGTTTTAGTACCTCTATATATAGAGGTTATATTAGAGAGTTTTTATTTTAAGATTTTCAAGAAATTTAGTGTCCAATCTTTTCAATCTCAATAATTATTTTCGAGTGTTTTTGAACTACTAAATCCTATTCTCATCAATTTTCTCACACAAGCTTGAGCTAATCATTTCTATATTTATCCTATAAGGATCTTTGTTTGTGGGAGTTTGTTTTCTCATCAAAAGTCTTGATCACAAGTTGTTCTTCATTATATAGTAAGTGGTTGGAGGTTGTGGCCTCGAACGAACTTGTACGTTCATGTGATGTAGTTCCTGCAGGAACGAGCGAGAGACTTGTTGGTCTGATTCTTGAGAGAACTTATATCGATGGGTGATCTTGCTTGATCAAGCTTAATAGAATCCTTCATTGCGATGAAGGCGGGGGTGTAGGTCAGGTTGACTGAACCTTGAGAACATTGAAATCACCTAGAGGAGGAGGGGGGGGGTGAATAGGTGATAATGCTAATCTAATGAACTTAATGCGGAATTTAAAAACTAATTGCAATAAACAAGAGATGCACACTCAAACAAGCCAAGCAAATAAATATGAATGAACAATATGAATAGATGCAAGGCACAATGTAGAGAGAGAGTAAGAGCCAAGGGATCAAGCGCAAACAACAAGATATGTTTCGAGGTTCGAGCACCCAGCTCTACATCCCCGCCTTCACCCAGAAGGATTTTAAGTCCACTAGCTTGTCCAAAAAGGACTCCCACAAAGGGAACCTCCACCGAGGATTTGGGGCAATACAATCACAAGGAGTACCCAACTCCTCTCCTTACAAACACAACCTCCTCCTTGAGGCACAACTCCAAGCCAACAAACAATCACCTCACAACTTGAGGGATTAGCACAAAGCTACACAAGGATCACCTCACAACTTGAGGGATACAACCCAAATGCACAACCTCCTCAACACAATGAGGGAAAGGTACAAAGCCAAGCAAATGAAGGGTTTACAACTTGGTGGTCTAAACAACAACCACGAACAATTTTTTTTTCCCACACTAAGATCCTATAGAATAAGATAGTAGATGTAGCTCAAGTGTGGAGAAAACCAAAGGAATGGAAATCAAAAACTCAAAGAAAATCTTTGGGAAAAACTAGAAATCAAGATGAAGAAGTTGAATCAAATCTTTTCCCAAAAACCCTTCTTGATTTTCCAAACCCTAGAAAAACACCAAATAGATTGTTAAATTAAAAGCCTAAAAAACTTCTTTTGATTGCTGTGAAAACACCAAATAGATACCAATTGAAATTGATATTCTTTAAAATGCAAGCATACATATACGAAAATATATGAGTATACAAAAATGTCAATATTGATACCAATTGAAAGAATTTCAATGATACCAATTGAAACAACAATAATGATCAAGTGTATATCTCATATTACCTATCCTCCCAATCATGTTCAAGTTCGAAAAGATTTTCACTATAAAGCATACATGAGTATGATCTCCCATCCAACCACCCTTAGAAGGTAGGGGTTTTCAAAAATAGGTTTGAAAATAGAGTACATTTGAAAATCTCTACCATAAGAAGAATACGAACTAGTTAAATGAGAAATCTTGTTAACTAGTACGAAATCCTTCAAGTAAGGAATAAAACATAAATATTTTTCATGAAACACATGTAAATCACATGACACTAAACACTCAAATTTCATAAAACATGTATCATACTCATGAAAATAAAATCATGAGAAAACTAATAAAGTGAGTGAACAAGTGTTGTGTGAGACATATTATCATGAAAATATTCAATTAAGCTCAATTTAAAGTATCCTTAAAACATGAAATATGAAAATCTAAAATTTTCAATAAAACTAATTTATACTTCAAGGCATATGTATGTTTTGACAACACAAAAAGTATACATACATATCCCTAAACACAATTGAGTCCATAATAAAGATTTGCGTGAAAAGCAAATGACTCAAGGGGTATACATGTATATCTAAAGGTTTGGCAAAATAAACATATACATGAAGTGAAAACACATGATCATAAAAACATGTCCAAAATAGGGAATACAAGTTAGAATGCATGAATCATCAAAACTAGACTATACTAGAACATCTAATGGGTACAAATAAGCATCCAAGCACAAAATATATAAAGATTTATTTGTGGCCCATTCTATGTACAAGTATATACCTAGTCTTAATGAAAACTAACATTTAAACAAGTAATCAAATCATGTAGCATAAAACGGGACATAAATCATCATTGCAAACATAAAACGATCATTATGTAAATCCACATGCTATTAGAGTTATGATGTGTGTTGGCCCAAAGGCCTTCCACTCTAGTTTTGATGATGATTAACTCATGTAGTTATGTTTACTAATAATCTTGTGTTGTTTAAGTTTCAGATCATTAACCAAGATATTAGTTGGTGATTAGCTTCAACAAGGTGTTTAGAAGCTTTTCATGATGTTTCCAGGGCCAAAGCTCCAAGATCACACTTTGCCTAGCCCATGGATGGAGTTTTGGAGCAAGTCTTCTTGATGTCACAAAGACTTAGGTATCCTAGTTAGTTTAGTGTGTTTAGATCCATTTGTAAAGTTTAGTATAGTTGATATGCTCAAGTACACATACACACATTTCATGATTTGGATTTTGGTTTTCATGAATAGTTTGATCAAAACAAGTTTACATGTTTTATATGTATATTAGATGTGCTCTATATACATACATGCTTATATGACTTATACAAACTTAGTTTGACGTACCTATTCATGTAGTTTTATGTTTTGGTATAAAAACATATTTGAAATTAAAGAACAAAAACTGTGATATATTTTGTGAATGTATATTGGACCTATGTCCATATGCATCATGCTTAATAATGTTCAAATATCATGTTTTTGTATTTCTATAAGTTTTAGGAAAATCAGATTTCCTATTGAAAAATCAAGTTTGATAAAAATACAAGTTTTGGTTTTTGATAAAATTGGCAAGACACAAAAATGAATTGATATGATTGATATATGTCTTGAAAATTTTTATCACATGTTTATGTTTCAATATAAAATGTTAAAACAAGTTTTATAGAATTTTCAGAAAAAGATAAAATATTTTATAAAATATTTTTCCCAAATTTTCTGATCTTATTTTTTTGTGCTGACAGGCTGGTCGGTCGACCGGGACGGTCGACCGCACCAAGGGACGGTCGACCGCACGGGTCGACCGACGTGCACAGACTTGTGCACGTCTGGCAGCACAGTGGTCCGGTCGACCGGACGGTCGACCGCTGCAGAGAGTTCTGCTCTCTGTTTGTTTGGGTCGACCGGGCGGTCGACCGGTAGCTCCAACGGGTCAAAATATGACCGTTGGACGGTCGACCGGCCGGTCGACCGTTGCCTGTCAGAGCTGCCAGCTCAGCTCTAACGGCTAGTTTCTGTTTTGGCCTATATAAACCCCATCTCTTGGGATTTTGGCTAAGGTTTTCAAGGAGAAAAATTTCTGTGTTTCTCTAGTGTTTAAACAAGTTTTCAAAATAGTTTTTGTGCTAAAAAGACTTAATCTTTATTGTTTTAGGTTTTGGAAAAATCAAAGAAAATAGGAATTTGGGAGATTTGTCTTGGTTTTCATTCTATATCTTTTGCAAGGATTTTCCCAAGTGTTTTTCTTTATTGCTTGTTTCTAAACACCTAGTTTTCCACACTTGAGCTATCATACTATCCTAATCTATTAGGATCTTGTTTTTGTGGAAAAAGAAAAGAGAAAAGAAAGAAAGATTGTGTTTGTGGTCTTTGTAACCACTTATTGTAAACCCTCCTTGTTTTTGTGAATCCCTCTTCGGTAGAGGTGATCGGAGTGGTATTGGTTTGGATCCCTCTTAGGTGCAGGTGATTGTGTTGGTTGTGAGCCTCTTCGGTAGAGGTGGTTGTTGGTTGGTTGTTGGCCTCGGTGGAGGTTGTTGTTTGAGAGAGGAGTTTGGTACTCCTAGTGTTGTAACAAATCCTCTTCGATAGAGGTTCCCTCGGTGGGAGATAGTGGATTGGAAATCCTACACTGTGTGTAGGCGGGGATGTAGAGCAAGGTGCTCGAACCTCGAAACATATCTTGGTCTTTGCGATTGATCCATTGTCTCTCTAACTCTCTCTCATTTATATTGTGCAAAGCATCATACTTCATTCATATCATATTTGCTTGTGTGAGCATAATTCATCTTGTCATATTTATTTGCTTGTGTTGTGCCTTGCATAATCCATATTGCTATATCCTTGATTGCTTGGCTTGATTGTGTGTGCACATTGCTTGGATTGCTTGTGTGTGTGCCTAACTTATACTCATCCAACAAGAGCTTCACATAGCACCTCAACCCATTTCAAGGGGAATCAAGGGGAGTTAGTCCAGAGCCTCGCAAGGGGAATTCGGCTACACTTGTTGTATTGTATTAGTTTGTGCATAATTTGCATTAGCTTCCGCATTTAGCGCACTTAGTTTTGCATTTAGTTTTAGATTAGCACTAACACCTATTCACCCCCCCTCTAGGTATTTTTCAATGTGCATAATAGCTAAACAAATGGTGAGAACACAACATATGGGTCCATATAAACATGGGTGATCTCAAAAGCTATACATGCATGTCAATGATCTAAGAGTCATGGAATTTAACATAATAAACTATAAACATCAAATCAAAAATCATAAACATCCATATGATCATTATGTGTATGCATATGTATTAGATTTAGAGCATACATATTAGTTAAAAACAAGGTGAGAACACAAAGATAGGTCCATAGGTGTCTCAAATAACTAAACATGTATATCGCTAATCTAAATCACATGGTATAATCATAATGAGCTTTAAAATATGACATGCTATAAATCAACGACATGAAAAGCATAATAAGCATGCAAATATAAATGGGAGTTAGAGATTGATACCAAAACCGATGAAGGCACCTCTCTAGTTCTCCAAACCAATGGTGGTCCTCCTCCACCAAACTCCCTTGAAAGTGATGCATCCAAATTGTTTCCTTTAAGCACGGAACGCGTCCACGTCAAGGCACCGCTACTCTCACGTGATGCGAGAGCCCACACCTACATCAAAAATTTTAGGGGTGGTCTTTGGTACCCATTTTATTTTGGGTCCACGAGGGTTAGTATCTTCCTAACCCAAACAAAATTAGTTGCTAAATTTTCATCATAAATACGATCATAACAAAATCTAGCAAGGTGGCCCTTACGATCACAATGTGTACAAATGTACACATGAGCATACATGTGATGGTGGTGACCGTGGGAAGCATGTGTATGCCGTGGAGGGTGTGCATGCAAGGATGGAGCTTGTTTCTTGCGAACCAAGGATTCCAAGCGTGTATGATTTAAAGCACATTGGCTCAAAGTGGAGCCCCAACAATCAACACTTCTTTAAAACATTTATATCATTTTTAATACTTAAAGATAAAGTGGAGCATGCAATAGATGTGCTAGGTGAATCTACACTAGCATGGCAAACATGTGAAGACAATTCAATTTTCAAAGATTCATTTTCTTTAAAACCAAATCCAATTCTTTTGTAATGAAATTAATTTCATTTTTCAATACAAGGTTATCTTTTAAAACAACATCTAATTTAGAAGATAAAACCTCATTGTTTTTCACAACATCATCACAATTATTTTTGCTTTTCAAAACATCAATCTCTTTTAGGGCAAGGTCTAGTTGAGATCTTAGTGAGTCACGTTCACTAGTAATCTCTTCCTTCTCTTGCAAAACCGATTCAAAACTTGAACATAAATCCTTCATTTCTTATTTTAGTTCAAGATTATTCTTTTCAACAAATCATGTTTTTCCAAAAAAATTTCAAGCTTTGAGCAAGTTTCATATTCAATGTTTGAACTTCAAAACAACCATAGCAATAGGAACTAGGGCTATCATCTAGTTGAGAATCGATTGTACCTCAAGGGAGTCTTTCCCTTGGATCATGAGGCAATGCTCGTCGGACTTGTCTCTCCTAGATCTTCTCAACTTGTTGATAATCCTTGGTAGCTCGGGAGAAGACAATATGCTCCAAACTGCAAAAGCCGAATCATAAATGATCAAACACATGTAGAAGATCTTCATTAAGAGATGCTCTAAGTGTCTTAAGTGCAAGTGCATGGCCTTTTTATGCTTGCTAGCATTTGGGTAGGATTCTGAGTAGTGGCTTGATAAACTAGATGTCCTAGGCTTTTTAAATGACTACTCATCTTGGCCTTCCAAAAATCATGTCTAGAAAAATCAAACATAGGAGGGCTATCCATGAGTGCAAACTAAATGTGTGCAAATGAACAATGCAAATGAAGATTAGCAAACCAAGATCTCACTCCTAGGTGGTTAAACCTAATATCAGGAGCGAAGGCTCTGATACCAATTGAAATCACCTAGAGGGGAGTGAATAGGTGATAATGCTAATCTAATGAACTTAATGTGGAATTTAAAAGCTAATTGCAATAAACAAAAGATGCACACTCAAATAAGCCAAGCAAATAAATATGAATGAACAATATGAATAGATGCAAGGCACAATGTAGAGAGAGAGTAAGAGCCAAGGGATCAAGCGCAAACAACAAGATACGTTTCGAGGTTCGAGCACCCAGCTCTACATCCCCGCTTTCACTCAGAAGGATTTTAAGTCCACTAGCTTGTCCACAAAGGACTCCCACAAAGGGAACCTCCACCGAGGATTTGGGGCAATACAATCACAAGGAGTACCCAACTCTCTCCTTACAAACACAACCTCCTCCTTGAGGCACAATTCCAAGCCAACAAACAATCACCTCACAACTTGAGGGATTAGCACAAAGCTACACAAGGATCACCTCACAACTTGAGGGATACAACCCAAATGCACAACCTCCTCAACACAATGAGGGAAAGGCACAAAGCCAAGCAAATGAAGGGTTTACAACTTGGTGGTCTAAACAACAACCACAAGCAATTCTTTTTCCACACAAAGATCCTATAGAATAAGATAATAGATGTAGCTCAAGTGTGGAGAAATCAAAGGAATGGAAATCAAAAACTCAAAGAAAATCTTTGGGAAAAACTAGAAACCAAGATGAAGAAGTGAATCAAATCTTTTCCCAAAAACCCTTTCTTGATTTTCCAAACTCTAGCAAAAACACCAAATAGATTGTTCAATTAAAAGCCCAAAAACTTCTTTTGATTGCTGTGAAAACACTAGAGAGTCAGAAAAAATTAGCACCAAAAATCTTATACAAAACCCCCAAGAAATGGGGTATTTATAGCCCAAACAGAAAACTAGTCGTTAGGCTGATCTGGCAGCCTGACAGGCTGGCGGTCGACCGGCGGCGGTCGACCGCCAACGGTCATAAATATGACCGTTGGGCAAACCCGGTCGACCGCCCGGCCGACCGCTCAGATACAGAGAGCAGGACTCTCTGATTCGGTCGACCGCAACGGTCGACCGCCCAGATACAGAGAGCAACGCTCTCTGGTCCGGTCGACCGCCCGGTCGACCGGCCCACTGTGCTGCCAGACGTGCACAGCTCTGTGCACGTCGGTCGACCGCCTGGTCGACCGGCCCTTGGTACGGTCGATCGTGCGGTCGGCGATCTGGCCTGTCAGCCACAGTTCTGGGACAGAACTGGGTCAGAAAAATATGTTAGAATATTTTAATAAATCTTATAAAGTATATAAAAATCCCCAAAATAGTTTTCTCATTTTGCATTGATATATAAACATGTGATAAAAGTTTCAACTCAAATATCAAGCAATTTGAACTATTTTTGTGTGTTAACATTTTTATCAAAAACCAAAAACTGTATTTTCTAAAACTTGAATTTTTGAATAGAAAATACGTTTTGTCCAAAACTCATCCAATTACAAAAACATGGTATTAAACAACATTTAGGCATGATGTATATGGATATAATCCTATATACATGAAACATATATATATCCATATTTTTTACTTTAATTCCAAAATATGTTTTGTTAAAAATATCAAAACATAAAACACATGAATAAGTAAGTCAAAAACTAAGTTTGTCTAAGAAGTTAAGCATGCATGTATATAGAACAAATCTAATATACATTAAACCATGTAAACTTGTTTGAATCTATCTATTCATGAAAACTAAGATCGGTTAAACCAAAAACGGAAAAACCGAAAATCAATATTCAAAACATGAAACGTGTGTTGTGAACTTGAGCATATCATACTATTCTAATCTTTACACATGGATCTAAACACACTAAACTAAAATTAGGATATCTAAGTCTTCTTTACGATCTTCATCTTCAAGTCGACCCGATCCAAAACGTGATCCACCGAGTGCAAAGGTATGATCTTGATGCTCGGGCACTGGAATCACCAAGTGAAGGCTTCCAAACTCCTCTTTTTGAAGCAATCACCAACTAATATCTTGATCAATAATCTGAAACTAAAATCACAAGATTATTAGTAAACATAACTACATGAGTTAATCATCATCAAAACTAGAGAGGAAGGCCTCCGGGCCAACAATCTCCCCCTTTTTGATGATGACAAAACTCATGGAGTTATATATGTATGGATTAAAGTTAAGCTTCAAATAAGCTCCCCCTTAACTCATGCATAAAACAAATAAACATAAATATGCAATGAATGACAATGCAAAAACAATAAAAGGCTCTAGATACCCAATGAATGTTCAAAAACAAAACATGCTCTAGATACCAATTAAAATTAAACTAAATTAAACTTAATATATGCAAAACATAAATATGCATATATAAAATTCAACCAAACTCAAAATCTTTCTCCCCCCTTTTGTCAATCATCAACAAAGGGGTAAACAATCAAAACAAAAAAAAATCTTCTCCCCCTTTTTACTACAAAGAAACAATCATCAATAAGGGGTAAAAGCAAAACCAAAACAATAAATTTTCAGGCAATATCCGAAATTGGAGCATATTGTTGGCCTAAAGGCTTATCATTCTAGTTTTGATGATGATTAATAATACAGTTATATTTTAATGATCTTGTGATGTTTAAGTACATGTTTAATTAAGATCATGATTTTGTGTTTAGCTTAAACAATTGATTTAAAGTCAAGTTTTGAATCTAACAAGTGTTGATTGAAGAGCTCATGCATAAAGATCACATCTAGCACTCAAGAAGAAATCAAGTTCAAAGGAATTAAGGTTGGACCGAGTCAAGATGAAGAGGAAGATCAAAATCAAGAAAAAGACTTATATCTATATATTTTTGAGTTTGTTTAGATTCTTATAAAAAATAGTGTAGATTTTGATTGCTCAAGCTCACACACACAAGTTTTTAAACATTGGTTTATTGAGTTTCATTGAAAATGAATTCATGATTTAAAGTTTGATTTTATCGAAAATTTGGTTTTGTAAATAGAAAATCTCAAAAACAAGTTTATATTGGTTTATATGTGTGTTGGAATTGTCCATACATATTAGAGCTTCAAAAGAGTTTTAATAACTTATTTTGTGCTTTAGCTTTATACATATTCGGAAAAACTTTTTAAGTTTAAAGTTTAGTTTTTATAAATTCTTGTTTAAAAGAGTTTATATTTCAAAATGATTTGAAATCTAAAAAAGAAGTTCAAAATATTTGAAATATGTTTTGAATTTTAATCATACATGTTGGTAAAGTATTTACATGAACTTATTTTTGTAGAATTTATAGAAATTTATTTTGATTTTTAAAAGATTTAAAAAAGAAAAACAAAAACTATTTTTGGCCTTAGGCTCGACTGGATGTGTCACAAGCCACTGCCTTTGTGCACGCGATCGACCGAGCGGTCGATTGTTTACAGAGATTGCTTGACAGCAATCCTACACTGATACTCTTCCAATAATTTGGCATAACTTTTTCCTCTGATGTTCAATTGATTTGATTCAAATTGCATTACAAAGTAACTTTAATGGCTACATTTTTTGTTTAAAAGACATTTCCAAATTTCAACATTTATGGTTTCAAATATTGGTTTTAAGTCAGCCTGTTTGCTGAAAACAATTTTTTACAGTTTTTCCTTTGACACCTTTCAGTATTTTGATCATAACTTTCTGAACCAACCTCTAATTGATGTGATTCTTATTTCATTACAAAAATAACTTAAATATCTACAAATTCATGCCTAATACACATTTCGAGATTCCAAAGGTTTGACCTTCAAAAAATTAAAGTCAGACCTTGTGCAGAACTGTTTTCTGCACAGCGGGCGACCACTAGTTCTAACCCTACTGAGCTAGGCCCAGGTCGGTCGATCGGTAGGCAGCAGAACTACGATTTTTGTTTTAAATGACTATTTTTTGGTCAAAACTTTCTGGATTTGATTTCTAACGACTATTTTGAGTAAAGCACGTTTGTTTTAGTACCTCAATGCATAAAGGTTATATTAGAGAGTTCTTATTTTAAGATTTCCAAGAATTTTAGTGTCCAATTTTTCAATCTCAATAATTATTTCATGTTTTTTGAACTACTAAATCCTATTCTCATCAATTTTCTCACACAAGCTTGAGCTCATTTCTATATCTATCCTATAAGGATTCTTTGTTTGTGGAGTTTGTTTTGTCATCAAAAGTCTTGATCACAAGTTGTTCTTCATTTTATGGTGAGTGGTTGGAGGTTCCAGCTTCGAGCGAACTTATAGGTTCGTGTGTTGTAGTTCCTGCAGGAACGAGCGAGTGACTTGTTGGTCTGAGAGTTTTTTGAGAAACTTATATTGGTGGGTAATCTTGCTTGATTAAGCTTAGTGGAATCCTTCATTGCGATGAAGGCAGGACGTAGGTCAGGTTGACTGAACCTTGAGAACATATCCTCGCGTTTGCATTTGCTATTCTTTTTTCTCTCAACTCACTCAACTCAACTCACTCTTATTTATATGTCTTGCATGTTTATTACTTCCTTACATTGCTTGGTACTGCTTGTACCTAATTGTTATACTCTTGCTTAATTATTCTTATGATTATTTGAAATAGTTTAATCGTTTGTACTGTTTTAATCAAGAAAATAATTGAGCATCTCAACTCTTAATTAAGAAGAATCTTGAGGAGAAGCTCAGAGCTAGAGAATCTTCAATGGCTCAATTATTGCAAATGAATCTTCATCATTCTCTCCCCTTCTTGAAAGGGACGTCGTGGTTGACTTAAGCATGTTGTGGCACGAGGGGATGTCGATGAACCTAAACTTCATGCCCTATGCATATGCATATGTTTCCATTCTTGAAAGGGGACGTCGTGGTTGACTTAAGCATATTGCAAATGAATCTTCATCATTCTCTCCCTTTGATTCTGGTATTTTTCCTCTTTTATTTTTGTTATTCTGATTCTATCTTTATCGTATCCAGTTGCCATTTCTTTTCTCTATTCATCTGTTATCATTGTGTTAGATATTTATATGTCATATTGCAGTGATATTGATTTATCGTAGTAGATTTTGTAGTTTGTTCAGATTACTTTAGGCTTAGCGTATGTGCGTGGGCATTTTCCTCGCGTACATACGTCGCCGACCTTCATCGCGACTCCGTTTCCGCGTATTTTGGAAGCGGGGCGTGACGGGGTTTTCTTGATATCAGAGCCAGATTTCGACATAAAACGGACTTGATTCTTACCGATAACTTGAACGAGCTATAATTGCACTGCAATATACATATAGGATTCACACGATGATATTGAGTCCACTTGAGAATTGGTTGTCCTCCCTTTGGGGGTCCATCCCTTGATCTTTTAATATCCTTGAATTCAACTCTTCTTCTAAAGTGATCTTGGTCCTATCTTTATTCTTATTGTTCCTTCCGATTCTATTTTCTCTGATTTTTATTCCCTGAGTTTCATCACTCCAAGTTGAAACTGACAGCAGAGATCGGAGCGCGCAGCGGAATCGTGTGTGTCACAGCGAAGCGACGTGGATGCTTGTTTGTTTCTCTCTTGATTTTGATTCCCATATGTGAGGGACTTTTATGATTATGTTTTCTATGATTTCATTATGTTAATAATAAGTGAAACCTTGGTGACATTCTGTATTTGATTTCTTCTAGCTGGAATAATTGATAAATCTTGTTTATTTGAATTAATGTACCGAGGCTTAATATATTTATTTTGAAAATACGTTGCCGGCTCTCGTCACGTACCCCTTTTTATGAATATATGATTGCGGGGCGTGCAAATGAATCTTCATCATTCTCTCCCCTTCTTGAAAGGAGACGTCGTAGTTGACTTAAGCAGATTGTGGCACAAGGGGATGTCGACGAATCCAAACTTGAAGTTGAAAGAATAAAAGGCTCGTCGAGCCCAAAACCTCTCGCATGGTTCATTTTCACTAATCTGGACTGACAAAGAATTGGGAGAGGGTTGCGGGTGGAGAGGGTTGCGGAGATGCCGTGGGGCATGATCTGGTTGCGGATGAACATGGGATTGTTTGAAAGGGGGTCTTCTTTCTTTGGTCGGCCCTAGACAAAGGGTGGGCACGGACTTCATAGATCAGCTCCTTTGAGACTTCTTAAGGGATCATCTTCGATTGGGAGATCGAGTGTGATTTTATCTAACAGTGGGGTACTGAAGCATCAGAGGGTGAAGGATATCTTGAACAAGGTTCGAGGGAGGTCCAACAAGGGAGCATGAGGCTCATGGGCCAAATGGTTTAAAGCGATGTTTCTGGCCGAGTGGATGTGGGGTTTGCCACTTGGGATTCGGTTCATGTGTGTGAGACAACACATACATACAATAAGAGAAGAATCTCGTGTGAAATGTGACAGAATTGAACTCTTATATATCTTATAATATGTATGTGAGGCCCACACCACATAACATATTATAAGAGGAATAATACACGTGTCAACGTGTGATTGGTGCTCTTATCGTATGTGTGTGTGGCTCACACACGTGAACCGAACCCTGCCACTTGAGCACGAGAAGGGACTGTGAACTTTGATGATCCGGTGGATATGGGTGAAGCCCTCGATGTTGACTCTAAGATCGATCAATCCTTGATGGGTCTTATTTTGACGAGGCGGCCCCATGCAAAACTTCTCATGGCACAGGCGGCTCACGAGTTTTTTAAGAGTGAGTTGGACAATTTCATGGGATTGTTTCCCTCGAGCAGTACGAAGAAGATTAAAAAGGAGGAGGAGGGGATAGCGATTTGAGGTGCATCTCCGACGGATGTTGTCTTGCTCTGGAGTTTGTGTCCAAAGAGAGGAGGCGTTGAGTTTGTTGTGGTGGGAGCACCTCTACTATCAGTCTCTTGTTTATGTCAGTTCTATGATAACTATCAGTTCTACGATCAGTCTCTTGTTTATATCAATTAATTTAGGATGAAATAGCTGGAAGTGCAGAAAATAATAAATTTCATTTACTTCATTGATAATATTCTTCTGCGCTGTTCTTTTCGAGTGTGAATATTGTAAATTTAATAAATGTATCAAGTACCGATTTTTTTTTTTAAGAGTCCACAACACATGAGTTAATACATTTCTCATGTCAGCAAAGCTACAAATATTTCATCTAAGCCACAGAAATTATGACACATTTATGGTGGGTTCATAACCAGTTATTTTTTCTTTTTTTTTTTTTTTGGCTTTCTTGGAATTATGTTCAAATTTTGACAATGGATGATTTTTTATTTTTTTTTTTTTGGGTGTCAAATTGAGTAATGGTGTTTGTTTGATATTTTGCTGTTTAGATTCACCAGGAGCTAAAATTCTGCTCTTCTATTAAAAGGTAAATATTTGTATGACATTTAAAAGCTCTAAATTACTCTTTTATTAGTATTTGTGGTGTACAAGACCCGATCAAGTTCGATGCCAATTTGGTTTTGAATTAAATCTGTTTGGTTTGTTTCCCGCTTATTTTCAGTTTGATCCGGTCTATTGAAATTGCAGAAATCAAACTGATGACATAAATTATCTGAATTGAAATCTGGTTATGATCAAAGTTTTAGATATAAAAGGGTTCTTAAAAGTAGAGGCATAAATTAACATTAACCAGGTTTGGCACATATGAGAAGAATAAAAGTCTTTATACCCCATTGTTTACCTTTTCTAAACGGGGTTCCTGGTTAACAATGCGAGGAGTTCTCGTTATCCTCAGGTTTGAGTTGAAAATTTGAAAATACAAGTTTAGAATATATTTTCCCCAAAATATTCTATAAAGTTAAAAAGTTAAACAGTCGAGATACAAAGACAAATACAAGTGCATTAGGATTTGCAAATAAATACTTTTAGTCACAGTCGTGATCACTTAACTATTTTAAATAGTGTGTTTCCTAAATCTATCACATTGTGAACAAAATTGAAACAATATTTTATTTTTATTTTAAGCGAAAACACTTAGAAAAATCCCTCGCATTCCATTAGAAAGTAGTTAATGAAACAAGCAAAGAAAAGGTACATGACAAAGTAGTCAAAGACAAAAGGTCTCTTCTCAAAAACTGAAACAATTTAGATCATAACATCAAAATTATAGTTTGTGTTCCTGGATTTTGTCATGTCAGGTAATCCCCCAATTTTATTTTCACCTGACAGATGGCTTCCAAAAACCCTTACCTTTTCTAAATAATTGGTTTTCTCTAATGTCTCATTAATTAACATTACAGAATTAACTTTTCTCATTAACCATGATTGAAAGAATGCTACTGTTCTGCCCCATAGCATTTCAAAGTTTGAAGTTGATTGGGACTAATTCCTTGTCAATACCCAGCAACGTCTGCTCTCTAGATCTCCTACACTATACACAGCACTTCAGTATAATTATTTCCCAACACTCCATACTTGTTGAAATTGTAAATAGATAACGCTGGTTGCATGAATTAATTCACCATTTAAGCATTATATCTCTCATGAAGATTGCATGTACAGTGCTTCTAGTGTATCATATGAGCACAAAGTCCTCAGTGGCATCTCTCCATATTTCTTTACTTTTAATTAGCTCAAAATAATACTCTTGAAAGGGCGTATTCTAAACTAGAAAAACCTTAGCATAGCTCGACAAATCCAAGAACTAATGTTAGTTATATCACAACAAATAAATCCAGTAACCTACTATTTCAACATTACACGGAATAAAAAGAATGTTTACACCAAAGCTATGAAAACAACAAAATAGAGCTAACAACAACTCAAAACAGCAAAAAGAAAATTTGAGCATCTAATATGAGATATAACAAGAACAATCAATTCATTAATCATGCCCATATGCATATGTTTCCATTCTTATCAGCAGAGGCCAGTGACTTACCCACCCGCCCCACGCACAAGAGAGCACGTGCGAAGAAGATGTCCCCCGTCCAAAACGCTCACATCTCCCTTCAGTCTCGACCATACATACACTGAACCATCTGCCGAACCTGCTGCAACACTGTTTCTCATCAGGACTAATACATGACCGGCTCCAATTTGATGCTACTCGATTCCCGTTAGCCCTGAAGGTTCCACACACCTCCAGTGTTCTAACGTCGAATAAATTGTGCAGGTTATCCCTCCCGCTTGTCAGCAAAATATTACCACTTCGAGAGATACAGACCGATGTTACTGGCTGTGAGTGAGCAGCCACCTCGCTGATCAACTTCCCTGACCGGCTGTCCCATAGTCTCAGATTCCCGTCAACGTGACCTGAGCAAATAGTGAGCCCATCGATACTGTAGGAGACAGCATTGCAGTTGCTGGCAGAGACAATTGTGGTGCTGCAGAAGCCTTTGTGGAGATCCCACACTTTAATAGTGTGGTCCGCGGCTGCACTCACTACATTACGGCTTGAGGCTCTGCTCGCATCCACAGCACAGACTTTGTTTGGTGTCCAGTGAGAGTATGGCGGATCCGACCAGAACTTGATTCCCAAACAAACAATTGGTTGGTGCTGCTCGCAGCAATCACACATCTGTTGTCATGGGTAACAGCAAGATCAAGAACGGAACCGACGCAGCCGTGGAGAGTGCAGGTCAGGGCGCCCGTGTTTGTGTCCCAAATCTTGACTAACCGGTCTTGACCACCACTTACTAGTTTGTGCGAGTTGGGTTCAAATCGGAGGGAACCACAGCCACCTTCATGGGCATGGGTGACTGTGTGCTTGCACATGGACGGATGGATGGTTCCACAAAGTCCTCGTATCCAGCTTCTCTCTGGCGGACTACTCCATCAACTTGCTGTCTAGCAAGCTGTTCAATGCCGCATACCTTGAGCTGTTGCATCATGTCTTCATACATTGCATTAGCCTGTGACCATAAATAGATAAGCTTGATTTCTATTTCTTCTTTTAGTGGTTCTAGTGCCAAAAATATAATAAAATAAATGAAGAGACAGTGGTTTGCTCTATGATAAGAGGAAGATATACAGACAGGCTAGTTGTTAGACATGACACAAAAACTAAAGCATGCAAAGTGCGACCATGAGTGGGGGGGTGAGCAGGGGCCATTTCTCGACTTAAAATTCCTTGTGCATCCCATAAATCGTTCTTGACCACCAAATCCTCTCCCTCCCTTAATGGCATGCAAGTTTCTTTCTTGTTAAGAGATTATTGAGAGCCGAGGATTTGGCAGTACAAGGAAAGTATTTGTTTCCCCCCTCCTAATGATAAACTAACAAGACAATTGAGCATAAACAATTAGGTTATTAAGTCCTCAAAAAAAAAAAAAAGGTTATAAAGGAGTAAGTCAATTGATACTTATTTTTGTAGGGATAACGAATAATGAACACTACAAGCATATTTAATGAATCAGGATGAATTTTGCCTAGAACTTGGACAGCACCTAGACTACAATATTTTCCAACTGAATTTGCCCATATGCATTTACTTCACACATATTGCATGGGGATGCGAACATTTTTGACAATATAGATTAAATCTACAGGCACCATGAGAATTTGAAGTCAAAAAAATGACACGGTTTGTTTGTTTGCAAATTCCGACTTCAGCATGGCAGGATCATGAAATTTATCAATCAGGCACACCCTTGAAAAGTAAGTTATTTTAGTGTAAGATTGTTTTCTTATGTGCATATGGTCTTGGCATTGTTAGGGAGGGAGTTAGTGGCTTCATTGATGGAGAGAATGCTATTAATGGTAGGTAAAATCGATTTAATAGAAGTACAAAACTAAAGATAAATTTTGTTAGATATGGAGATTTTTTTTAAGGTATCACGAGGAAAATGAGAAATTGCCATAATATATGAGGGGTTATTATAAATTTCCAAGGCAAAT
>JAVJIF010013742.1:0-125082 GCA_038442645.1 Agave tequilana
ATCCCTAGGAGGATATATCTGGTGGCCATGTGTGGAGCTTTTGCGCTTCGGCTCTATTGTTAGGAAGCACCCCATCCTTTAAGTAGGCGATGATGCGATCTCTTCACACCGGGGAGTGTCCAGTGAAGCACTTCGTCTCCTGAGGAATGGGTATTCCACGACTGATGCTAGGTTAGCCAAAGAGTCAGTGTGGTCGTTTTTTCGACCAAGGGACTTGTTTAAAGTCGCATCGAGAAAACTTTGATTCATGCTGAGAATAAGCTGTAGATATGCCATCATCATTCATCCTCAGCGGCATATCCTCGTTGACTTGACTCAACACTAGCAGCGAGTCGCATGGACCTTGAGTCTGGTCACTCCCAGCGTAGTTGCCATCCTGAGGCCAGCAATGAAAGCTTTGTATTCGACCTAATTGTTGGAGGTAGGGAAGCCTAGAGTGTGGGATTGCTTATTAATGGACCTTTCAGAGTTGCCAGGATGATGTTGATACTGGTACCTTTTGTTTGTTTGATCTCCTTTCACATTAAGGGTCTACCCTTCCAAGTGGTCGCTTTGCACTGAGACTTCAGGATTGAATTCAATAATAAATCTATCATGACTTGCCTTTGATTGCTGTCCTTGGCTCATACTTGATGCCGTATGGGCTTTAACTCTGTGACCCACTTCGTTATTTGTCTGATGGCCTGCGAATTCTCCACAACTCTTCAGAGGATGCTCCATCAGTATGACAAATTGGAAAGATCGAAGCAATGCTTCAGCTTCCCTGAAATGACAGAGAAAAAGGGCCATCTTTTCCATCCTCTAGTATCTGGTCTCGACATTACGCAAGGACTTGCTGACATAGTACACTGGTTTCTGAACGCCCTCCTCCTCCCGAATCAAGCTCTGCAGCTGATTCTAATCCCGCGAGTAAAGGATTAGTGTCTCTCTAGTGATGGGGTTTGGTCAGGAGAGGAGGGGGAGGCTAGATCTTCTTCAGCCTTGGAATGCTACTTTGCACTCTTTAATTGGCAAAATTGCTCAGCTCTTCTTTATTGCTTGGAAAAATAGTATGCATTTATTTGTGGATCGACGGAGAAATCAATTCAAAGGCTAAGAGACGTCCGTTCAACATTTGAACTTCCTTGATGCAATGTGTAAGAATGGCGGATATCTAGTTGGGGTTAGCTTCAATGCCCCACTGGATGAATCGATAGGGTAAAGAACTTTCAGAGGCTACTTTGAAGTGCATTTTTCGAGATGGGTCTGACCTTATACTTTTGGAGACAGTCTAATGCCTCGCTCAAGTATTGCATGTGGTCGGCACACTGGAGGCTCTTCACAAGCATGGTCATTGACGTATACCAACATGGTGTGTTCGATTTGCTTTCTGAAGACTTTGTTGACCATTCACTGGAAGGTTGCTCTGATGTTCATCTGATCGAGGAGCATTACTTTTTAGCAGTAGATTCCCTGATCAGTGATGAATGACGTCTTGTCTTCGTCTGGTGGATACATCTTGATCTGATTATATCGGTAGTAGGCATTCAAAAAGCTGAATAACTCATGGCTGTGTTGCATCCACTAGCTAGTCAATTCTTGGTAAGGGAAGCTGTCATTAGAACATGCTTGGTTAAGGTTGGTGAAATTGATGCAACTATCTATTTACCATTCTTCTTCACCAAGACTGATTGGCAAGCCACTCTGAGTAATTAGTCTCCCTAATGAAAGTTGCTCAGAGCAATCAGTCAACTTTCACTTTGAGAGCTGGCACTGCTCCGCGTTTATCTTTCGAGGCTTTTACTTCACTGATTTTGACCTCCAGATCTATAAAGAGCCGTGGCAGATGATGGATGGTCCAACTTCTGACATATCTGTCACCCCCGCTAACCCAATACACTATTATGATTATGCGACGAGAGTCGATGACGTAATTTTGACAATATGCTAAGCCTCAATATGAGAAATTTAACACAATAAAAATATAACATTTCCAGCTTTACTACACAAGTAAAGAATATCATTAAAGTCTGGATTTATTACATGAAAAGAAGACAAAATACATAAAAAAGGATCCTCACGAAATAAAAAGGAGACGAGTCTACTACTGAAGCTCTGCGACGTTCTCAAAGTACTCCTGATCCTGCGGAGTTCCTTAACCTGGATCTGAGCAAGCAAACTCAGGGTCGTCAATAAGTGACCTAGTGAGTGGTAAATGAAGAAAGTAATATAATAATATATGCTCAGGATACCATGAATAATATGACATTCAATACATAAGGAAGTAATGTGATCAATATGTAAGAGTGTCATGTGCATATTTAACATTTATATATATGTTATATTTCATACGAGTGAAATGTTGGCCAGAGGCTCTTCACTCTAGTTTTTATGATGATTAACTCATGTAGTTATAATTTACTAATAATCTTGTGATATTTAGTTTCAGATATTTGATCAAGATATTAGTAGGTGATTAGCTTCACAACAAAGGTATTTTGGAGCTTTCACATGGTGATTCAAGAGCTCGAGCGTCAAGTTCACATCTAGCACTCGGTTGGAGTCAACTCGATGGATCACGTTTGGATCGAGTCGACTTGGAGATGAAGTTCTACAAGAAGACATCGGTTTGTTTAGTTTAAGATTTATTTAGATCATTGTAAAGATTAGATGTGTGTTGATATGCTCAAGTTCACAATACACCACACAAGTTTAACGTTTCATGTTTGTTTTCGGTTTTTCACATGGTTTTCATAGATAGATAGAATCAAAACAAGTTTATATGGTTTAATGTATATTAGATTTGATCTATACTCTACATTATCTTTTTAGAAAACTTATTTTGATAGTCTTTTCATGAGTTGGAGTTTTGTATTTAAACAAACTTACTTTTGGATTCATGTCAAAAACATAGATAATATCTCTCATGTATATTGATTCTATCCATATACAATTTGCTTCAAATTTATTTCAATATCATGTTTTTATATTTACATGTGTTTTAGAGAAAACGGTTTTCATTTCCAAAATCTAAGTTTTGGAAAATACAGTTTTTGGTTTAAGGCAAATTTCAAGAACACAAAAATGGTTCAAATAGTTTAAAATATGTGTTGAATTTTTCACACATATTTGTGTTTCAAAATCTAATAAGAACTGATTTTTGTGAAATTTATGTGATTTTATGAGATTTATTTGATAATAAAAAGCCAAGTTTTTAAATCCCTAATTTGCTGGACTGGCTGTCTGCCGGTCGACCGGACCGGTCAACCGAGGCAGAAGTCGGTCGACCGGTCCGGTCGACCGACGTGCACAGAACGTGCACGCAGCCCAGGCTGGGAGGCCGGTCGACCGCCCGGTCGACCGCTATAGAGCTTCTGCTCTCTGGAAATGGCCCCGGTCGACTGGCAGAGAGCTCTGCTCTCTGTTTCTAGTGTCTGGTCAATCGGCCGGTCGACCGGTGGCTCGTTCAACGGCCATAATATGACAGTTGGCCGGTCGACCGCCCGATCGACCGGAGGGGCAACCTGGGATTTCCAGATTGCAACGGGCAGAATTTTGTGGAGGTTATAAATACCCCTTCTTGAGCTGTTTTCACCAAGAATTTCAAGAGCAAAATTTTCTATCTTTTAGCAAGTTTTTAAAAGAGTTTTTAGTGCCAAAAGATTTGATCTTTATTTGTTTTAAAAGGTTAAAAAAAGTCAAGAAAAAGAGAAGTTTTTGGGATTGATTTTTGATCTTCATTTTTATATCTATTCTAGAAGTTTTCCCAGAGTTTTTCTTTGTGTTTTTTATTTTCAAACTCTTTTTTTTCCTCACACTTGAGCTATCTATCTATCCTATCTATTAGAATCATTGTTTTGAGAGAAAGAATAGGGTTGTGGTCTTTGAGATCACAAATTGTAAACCTTCCATAGTTTGTGATATCCCTCTAGTGAGAGATGATTGTGTTGATATCCCTCTAGTGAGAGGTGATTGTGGAAGTGGTGTTTGCATCCCTCTAGTGAGAGGTGATTGAGTTAGAATCCCTCAAGTGTGAGGTTGATCATTGTTTGGCTAAGTGCCCATCCCTCTAAGTGTAGAGGTGATTTGTGTTGTGCCTTGTCTCTAGTGAGAGGTTGTATTATTGGAGAGAGGAGTTTGTACTCCTAGTTGTATGTACCCAATCCTCAGTGGAGGTTCCCTGTGTGTGGAAGTCCTGTGTTGACGCTATAGTGGAAATCCTTCTGTGTGAAGGCGGGGGCGTAGAGCTGGGTGCTCGAACCTCGAAATATATCCTTGTGTTTGCGTTTGATCCACTATCTCTTAACTCTCTCTCTCTCTCTCATTGTGCATTGCATCATATTGTTCATATAATATATATATATATATATTATTATATATATATATATATATAATATATATAGTATATATATATATATATATTATATATATATATATATATATATATGCTTGTGTTGATTGTGTGTGCCCATACTTGTGTTAACCAAGAGAGCTTTACATAGCACCTCAACTCTTATTTAGAGGAATTTAGAGGAGATAGTCCAGAGCCCTTCACTGAAAATTTGGCTACACTCTTTGGTTACACCAAGTGTGTTGCAATTAGTTTTTAATTCCGCATTATTTGTCATTAGATTAGCCTTACATCTATTCATCCCCCTCTAGGTATACTTTCAATTGTATCAGAGCCTACGCTCCTGATATTAGGTTTTAGCATCTAGGAGTGAGATCTTGGTTAGCTAATCTATCATTTGCACTCATGGATAGCCCTCTCATGTTTGATATCTCTAAAATTGATATATGGAAGGTTAGGATGAGTTGGCATTTAAAAGCCATAGGTTGGAAAGTTTACCTTGCCATTACCAAGGAATCTTACCTTAGTAATAGCAGCATTTAGAGCCAATGCACAAGCCCTAGAGGCACTTAGAAATAACTTAGCAAAAAATATTTAAATATGGTTCTCATTGTGTTTCTGCCTTTACAGTGGTGGAACATTTTGACATCTCCCGAGCTATACATAAATCAATGAGAAGGAGAAATCTAGTAGAGAAGAGTCCGACCAACGTTGCTTCATGGTCCAAGGGATGACTCTCTTGAGGTAAATTCAAAAACTCAACTAGATGATAGTGCTAGTTCTTCAGGTGATGATTGTTGATCCTGATGCATTGAATGAAGAACTATCAATTGTTTGTGAAAATTGTTAGAAAAATATAAACTTTTGAAAAAGAAAAGTTTTACACTAAATGAGAAAATAAAATTTTGTCTTCTACACTTGATGTTGTTTTGCAAGAGAAGGTTGAGATTTCAAATGAACGTGACACATTGAAATCCCAACTTGAACTTGCTTTAAAATGAAAACAAGATTTTGAAAAATAAAAATGATTGTGATGAAGTTTTGAGAAAATGAAATTCTATCTTCAAAACTTATTTTTGTTTTAAAAGAAAATGATTCTTTAAAAAAATTTTTATTTATTTCAAAGGAATTGATTTAATTTCTAATAAAAATATTTCTTTGAAAAATGATTTATCTACACATGTTTGCCTGCTATTATAGCTTCACCTTCTAGCTTACCTATTGCATGCTCCACTTCTTCTATTATTGAAAATGAAATAAATAATTTAAAGAAGAGTGTTGTTTGTTTGGGCTCCACTTTGAGCCAATATGCCATAAACCATACATGATTGGAATCCATATTTCGAAAGAAATAAGTTCCAAATATGCATGCACACAAACCACGGCATGCACATGCTTCTCACGTTCATACACAACACCTTGTATGCTCATGTGTACACATGTACACATTGTGGACGTAAGGGCCACCTTGCTAAGTTTTGTTATGATAGAGTATATAATGTAAATTTAGCAAATAGATTTGTTTGGGTTAGGAAAGGTGCTAACCCCATGAACCCAATAGAGTTTGGATACCAAAATCCACCCCTATAGTATTTGATGTAGGTGTGGGTTCTCACATGACGTAAGAGTTGTGGTGTCTTGATAGTGGATGCGTTCCGAGCTAAACGGTGACAATTTTGGATGCATCACTTTCAAGGGAGTTTGGTGGGAGGACCACTTTGGTTTAGAGCATAGAGATTTGCCCTCGTGGTTTTAGTAACGATCTTTATTTCCTATTATGTTTACATGCCTTCATGTTGTTGATTTTTTAGCATGTTTAGATTACTATGTTAAATGCCATGATAATTAGACCTATGAAATACATGCATAGTATTTAAGATACACCCATGTTTATATGGACCCATATTTTGTGTTCTCTCTATAGTTTAGCTATGTTGTATATCATAGTCTAATACATGTGTATTTACATAATGATCATATTGATATATGTTTTGTTTTATACTTCATGTTTTGATTACATGTTTAGATGTAATTTTTCATTAAAAGTTGTGCATATGTTTGTACAACTAATGACCGCAAATTGATTATTATATGTTTGTGCTTGATTGCTCATTTGTACCCATTAGATGTACTAGTATAGCCTAGTTTTGATGATTCATGCATTTTGACTTGTATTCCATATTTTTGGACATGTTTTTCATTAATATGTGTTTAACTTCATGTATATGTTAATTTTGTCAAAACTATTAGATATACATGTATAACCTTGAGTCATTTGCCTTTCATGCAAAATCTCTTTATAGACTCAATTGTGTTTGGATATGTGTGTATACTTCTAGTTTAGACAAAACATACATATGCCTTGGAGTTAGTATTTTTTAATGAAAATTAAATTTTGATGATTTTCATGCTTTTTATAAAGGAATTTCATATTGAGCTTAAATGCCTTATTCCACGATTTTGTTGATTACATGACTTTGTACACTCACATTATTTGATGTTTACTCATGATTTATTTTCATGAGATTATATGAGCTTTATTGCTATTTGAGTGTTGATGATTGTGTGATTTTCATGTTTTCATGGATATGTTGTTGTTTTAGTCCTTACTTGAAGGATTTCGTACTAGTTTTCAAGTTTTCATAAAACTAGTTGCGTTATTCTTCATGTGGTAGAGTTTTCAAACGTATTATAATTATTTTCAAACTTGTTTTTGAAACCCCTACCCATCAAAGGGTGGTTGGATGGTCGACCATGCCTTGTGAGCTTAATTGAAAATCTTTTTAAACAAGTGCATGATAGGGTGGAAGGTATGAGTTATACACTTGATTCTTATTGAGTTTTCAATTGGTATCACAATTGAAATTTATCTTGTATACTGTTATTTGTTTCTATATATGTATGCTTCAAACTTCAAATAGTATCAATTTCGATTGGTATTTAACTTTTCATACATATATATGTGTTTTGATTGTGCTTACTATATCTCTATATCTTTTAGCACAAACTTTGCTATGGTAAGCTTGATTTAGTCCTTAATGACAATTATTTTTCAATTGGTATCTTATACAAACTTATGCATAGTTTTCATTAGTATTTCATAAAGGGGAGAAAATTCATGTTTTACTTTTCAATCGGTTTTGTTTATAATTGGTATCTTACTCCCACTCTTTATGTTGAAAAATTGATATCTTAGTTTTCAATTGGTTTCGTACGCCTAATGAAAAATATTTTCAATTGGTATATGTTTCATTTAAATATTGGTATCAAGAATATTAAATTGATATTATTCTCTATTTGGTATCTCTATTGCAAAATAATTTTAGTGTTTAACCAAAAAGATTGGTTTATGTTTTTCAATTGGTATCAAAAGTGTAAAATATTTTCAATTGGTACAAATTTTTACAATTGGTATCAAGATTTCCTATAAATTTATATCTTTCAATTGGTATCAAATTTTTGTTGGTATCTTCAAAATGTTTAGTTTATTTTCAATTGGTATCATAAATTGGTATCATAATATTTCGATGTATACCTTCATACTAAATTGATATATTTTTCATTAGTATCATAATGTTTTGATTTGTATTTCTTATATGCAAGGGAAGCTTAACATCTTCTCTATATACAGATTCATGTTGAGTATATGACATATTGAAGTGATTGACCTTTCTTTAGTATGTAGTACACGTGTGTAGTAGGTGCTTCACATCTCCTTTTATACATTGTATATTATGCTTTATGTGGTTAGGGTTTAGTCATCTCTTTTCATATAAATGCATGTATGCAGGGGGAGTTAACCTCACGTCTCTCCTCTTCATGAATGTATATAGCATATATACCTTTATTGTTTTGATTTATGCATAAAAGAAAGAAAAATATTATTTATGTATTTTGTGTTTGTACCCCTTTGTTATGAATTGACAAAAAGGGGAGAGAACTTTGGAGTTTTTATATATGCATGTTTGTTTAATTTGTTATCTTTTACCATTGGTATCAAGAGCATCTTTTCTTGGTATCAAGAGCAGCATTTTTTAAGAACATTTTTATTTTAAATTTGGTATCAAGAGCATGTTTATTTCATTAGTATCAATATAATGTTTATGCATATTTATGTTGAGCATTCACGGCATATCTTTATTGTTTATTGCTATGCATGAGTTAAGGGGGAGCTTCTATGAAGCTTAACTTTAATTCATGCATATATAACTCTATGAGTTTTGTCATCATCAAAAAGGGGAAGATTGTTAGCTCAGAGGCCCTTCACTCTAGTTTTGATGATGATTAACTCATGTAGTTATAATTTACTAATAATCTTGTGATATTTAGTTTCAGATATTTGATCAAGATATTAGTAGGTGATTTGCTTCAATAAAGGTGTTTTGGAGCTTTCACATGGTTATTCAAGAGCTCGAGCGTCAAGTTCACATCTAGCAGTCGGTTGGAGTTAAGCTCGGTGGATCACGTTTGGATCGAGTCAACTTAGAGACGGAGTTCTACAAGAAGACATCGGTTTATTTAGTTTAAGATTTTATTTAGATCATTGTAAAGATTAGATAGTGTTGATATGCTCAAGTTCACAATACACACACAAGTTTAACGTTTCGTGTTTGTTTTCAGTTTTTCATATGGTTTTCATGGATAGATAGAATCAAAACAAGTTTACATGGTTTAATGTATATTAGATTTGATCTATATACATCTATACTTTATCTATTTAGAAAAACTTATTTTGATAGTCAATTTCATGAGTTGGAGTTTTGTATTTAAACAAAACTTACTTTTAGATTTCATATCAAAAACATAGATATAATATCTTTCATGTATATTGGATTCTATCCATATACAATATGCTTCAAAGTTGTTTCAAAATCATGTTTTTTGTATTTACCTATGTTTTGGAGAAAACGGTTTTCCATGTGAAAAGTCCAAGTTTTGGAAAATACAGTTTTTAGTTTAAGGCAAATTTTCAAGAACACAAAAATGGTTCAAATTGTTTAAAATATGTGTTAAATTTTTTCATATATATTTGTGTTTCAAAGATCTAATAAGAACTAAATTTTGTGGAATTTATTGATTTTATGGGATTTATTTCATAATAAAAACCAAGTTTTTAAATCCCTAATTTGCTAGACTGGCTGTCTGCCGGTCGACCGGACCGGTCGACCGAGATAGAAGTCGGTCGATCGGTCCGATCGCAGAACATGCACGCAGCCTAGGCTGCTTTGCACTCTAGAAATGGCCTCGGTCGACCGCCCGGTCGATCGGCAGAGAGCTCTGCTCTCTGTTTCCAGTGTCCGGTCGACCGTCCGGTCGATCGGAGGGGCAATCTGGGCTTTTCTAGATTGCAACGGGCAGAATTTTTGTGGAGGTAATTAATACCCCATTCTTGAGCTATTTTCACAAAGAATTTCAGGAGCAAAATTTTCTTTCTTTCAGCAAGTTTTTAAAAGAGTTTTAGTGCCGAAAGATTTGATCTTTATTTGTTTTAAAAGGGTTAAAAAAATCAAGAAAAGGAGAAGTCTTTGGGATTGATTTTTGATCTTCATTTTTATATCTATTCTAGAAGTTTTCCCAAGAGTTTTTCTTTGTATTTTTGATTTCCAAACTCTTTATTTTTCTCACACTTGAGCTATCTATCTATCCTATCTATTAGGATCATTGTTTTGTGAGAAAGAATTGGTTTGTGGTCTTTGAGATCACCAAGTTGTAAACCTTTCATACTTTGTAATATCCCTCTAGTGAGAGGTGATTGTGTTGATATCCCTCTAGTGAGAGGTGATTATGGAAGTGGTGTTTGCATCCCTCTAGTGAAAGATGATTGAGTTGAAATCCCTCAAGTGTGAGGTTGATCATTGTTTGCTAAGTGCCCATCCCTCTAAATGTAGAGGTGATTTGTGTTGTGCCTTGCCTCTAGTGAGAGGTTGTATTGTTGGAGAGAGGAGTTGTGTACTCTTAGTTGTATTTGCCTAAATTCTCAGTGGAGGTTCCCTATGTGGGAAGTCTTGTGTGGACGCTATAGTGGAAATCCTTCTGTGTGAAGGCGGGGACGTAGAGCTGGGTGCTCGAACCTCGAAACATATTCTTGTGTTTGCGTTTGATCCACTATCTCTTTACTCTCTCTCTCTCTCTCTCTCATTGTGCATTGCATCATATTGTTCATATATATATATATATATATATATATATATATATATATATATATATATATATATATATATATATATATATATATGCTTGTGTTGATTGTGTGTGCCCATACTTGTGTTCAACCAAGAGAGCTTTACATAGCACCTCAACTCTTATTTAGAGGAATTTAGAGGAGATAGTCCAGAGCCCTTCACCGGGAATTCGGCTACACTCTTTGGTTACATCAAGTGTGTTGCAATTAGTTTTAATTTCGCATTATTTGTCATTAGATTAGCCTTACACCTATTCACCCCCCTCTAGGTGTACTTTCATGAAATTTATCATTACTTGTCTATTATTGGATGTATTGTTACTTGAAATTGACAGATGGAGATAAGAATCTGTGTTTTAGTTGGATTCCATACATACTCGGGTTTTGTTGGTGCTGAACCAAGACGTACCGCTAGGTACTTAGTAAGAGTAACAGTATAAATAGATGGGATGTCAGTCATCTCCCGGGAACCCTGCACTGGAACCCTCTTTTGGCTACGAACCTATACCTAGGTCCACCCAAAATACAAATATTGTCTTCTCTATTATTTTTCCATCCCAGTGTAAGTTATTTAGTGACAGTATCACTTTGATTACTCGACTCGATCAATAACAATATTTATATAAAGTATGCGAGGTAACAGTATGTTCCCAGTAATTTCAGTAACACGAATAATGTTGTTGTCATGTAATTGATTGAGGTTTTACCTACACAGAATATACAAAATTTCAGAAATGAAGAATAGAACGTGCAAAATCTAATTACTACCGCGATAGCAAGTGGCTATTTGGTCGTGATCCACAAGGAGGGACTTGCGATGAAAGCGTGTTGTAAGTCTCTTTTAGTTTACTTGAAATAGTTAAAAGTTCTTCTTTGCTCTTTAGAAAGAAAAGTAAAAAGCCATGTTAATTTGTGAAAGTATTACATTGGAGGAAATGGTGATTTTGAGAAATGGAAAACTAAGCGAAAGAAAAAAACAAAAAGTAAAGAAAATAGAGTTGTGATTGGAAGTGTTCTAAACTAATGGATTAAAAGGAAGAAAGAAAACCAAAAAGAAATACTTACCTCCTTTGGCCAAATGCTTACCTTGCTTCTTAGGCGACGGTGTTACCTTGAAGAGGAGGTGATCAACACATAACCCATAAGAGTTGATTCTTGTCTCTTTCACATTACATCATCAAGACGATATAAGTATGAAATGATACAAACTGAGACTAGAATCTGTCGTCATGAGCTATCGGTGGACTTGCAAAGGCAAGGCTCTTTCGATGCTATAAGACTCACTTGGATTGCAATTGGTACCAAAGATGAAAAGTAAAAAGAAAAAGAACACAAAAATGAAGAAGAACATAAAAATCCGTGCATTTTGATTACATTGATAAACAATGTAAGAAAGGAGGAAGGTTACATCAGTGTCACTCTCAACATAAATCTCTCTCTCACTTATATGAATCTCAGTCTAACCTATGTTTACAAAGAATAAAATTACATTAAAATTAAAATGAAAACCTACACTAAAATAGAATGAAAACTAGCCTAAGAATCTATCTCTGCCTAATCGTCACCTGTGGCCTCAGAATATGTAGGTATTTATAGCAAATATAGAAAGGGTGAGAGAGTATAAAGATAGGGGGAGCAAACGCTCTCCCATATCTCTTCACATTACCGTGGATCCATGGTCTGGGTCTGGCCAGGTGGCCACACCCGGCCACACCCAGGGGTGGATCTCCATGTTTTGTTGTTGGCTCCTTTTATAGAACTTGTTTCGCAGTTTGGGCTCTGGATTCGTCGGTATCACTGTTGATATTCAGTTAGCCGAAATGGATTCTTAAAAATTTGAATTTAACCAGTTTTTATTTAGTGTTGTCTCTCTAATTTGCTCTGATCTTCAGCTGAACATTTGTCCATATCCTTAATTTTGATTTAATCTGAATTTCAGTGGGCTATAGGGCTCGTTTTCTCTTCTATCCCCTTCAGTGAAGGCCTGCACAAATTAAATAATAAAAATAATTAAATAGCAAAATTTATTTAGGATAAAATACGAGAATGTGACAACGAATATGCAATATCAGTGACCAATCACACCCCCACCATATCTTTTGCTCTTCCTCGAGCAAACCAAATAAAAAGTAAAAGGAGCTAACCTAGTCTAACTCATTTTCATATGAATCATGGTTGCACTTAGCATATGCAGCAAGCCGTAAAATTTTTAGGTTATCTCTAGAGAACGAGTTTTGTCTCATAAGAGTTTTTAATGGATTACACCCTCAAAATCTATAAAGAAAGAGAAATAAAGTGTTAGTATTTTTTAAAAAGTATTTTGTAAAAGAGAGAAAATATTTGAAGTGTTATTGTAAGAGTTCAAGTAATTTATAAGTTATTTCAGAAACTTCTTATCAATCAAGATAAGGAGTCAAACTATATTTCTGATCTAATCTATTACTTTACCCTAAGTCATATGCACTTTTGTGACAGTGAAATTTTGACTCGGCATTCTTTGACTCTAATTCTTTTGCCTTATTTTTTTTATTTTTGGTGGTATTATCCCTTAGTTCTAAAAATACACCTAGAGGGGGTTGAATAGGTGTATTAGCTAATCTAATGATAAATGATGTGGAATTAAAAAATCAATTGCAACACACTATGTATAACAAAAGAGTGTAGCCGAATTCCCGGTGACAGGCTCTGGACTATCTCCTCTAGATTAAATAAGAGTTGAGGTGCTATATGAAGCTCTCTTAGTTCAACACAAGTATGGGCACACAAACAATACCAAGCATGTAAGTGATATGAACAATATAAAGCAATGCAAGATATAAGAGAGAAAGAGTTTAGAGATAATGGATCAAACGCAAACATCAAGATATATTTCGAGGTTCGAGCCACGGCTCTACGTCCCTGCCTTCACACAAAAAGATTTTCACTACGTTCACACAGGACCTCCCACAACGGGAACTTCCACCGAGGAATTTGCAATTTATAAACTTGGAGTTTACAACTCCTCTCTCAACACAACCACCTCTACTCAAGAGGCAAGGCACAAAACCAAAACTTAATCACCTCTACACAAGAGGGATGGGCACAAAACCAAACAACAATCACAATCATCTTTACACAAGAGGGATATGCACTAAGCCAAATCACAATCACTTCTATACTAGAGGGATGAACACAAACCAAAGCAAAGGAAAGATTACAACTTGGTGATCACAATAGACCATAAACAACTCTTGGTGATCACAATAGACCATAAACAATATTTCCTACAAAAACAAGATCCTATAGATAGGATAGAGAAAATAGCTCAAGTGTGAGAAAATAAGGTGTTTGAAATCAAAATCATAAAGAAAATACTCGGGATAGAAATGAAGATCAAAACTAATTTCTCAAAGACTCTCTTTTCTTTGATTTTTCCAACCCTTGAAAACAAATAAAAATAAATCTTTTTAGCACAAAAACTCTTCAAAAACTTGCTGCTAAACTCTGAAAATATAGGAATGAAAGCTCTCTCAAAGTCATCTTGAAAACAATCCCCAAAAACCCCATTATATAGGGTTAGGAAAAAAACTAGCCGTTGGCAGCCCGAAAGGTCCAGAATGCCCTTCCGGTTGAGCAGCCCAACGGTCATATTTTTTACCATTGTGCCGCCCGGTCGACCAGGCACAGCCTGTCGGTCGACCGCCCGGTCGACCGGCAATACCCGAGAGTGGGGTGCTTTCAGTCGGTCGACCGCCCGGTCGACCGGCCTATTAGGTAGGCCATGTACACGTCCTAGTGCACATCGGTCGACCGGTCCGGTCGACTGTCCGGTCGACCGCCAGCAGTTCTGGTAGATATTTCAGAACATGAAACTTGGTCAATTAAACTTCTATAAAATCTCATAAAATCCTATAAATTTCACAAAAATAAATTCTTGTAAGATATTTGAATAACAAATATGTGTGACCAAAAATCAACACATATTACAAACTATTTGAACTATTTTTGTGATATAAATTATTTGGCCTTAAACAAAAAATCGTATTTTCTGAAAACCAAACTTTGAAATGGAAATCCAATTTTTCCCAAACTTTTATAAATACAAAAACAAGATATTTAAACTCTTTTGAAGCATATTTTTTATGGATAGAATCCAATACACATGTACATGATATATCTATGTTTTTGACATGAAATCTAAAAAAAGGTTTTGTTAATTATAAAACTCTAAAAACATGAATAAGATCATCAAAATAAGTTTTTCTTAATATATGAAACATATATGTATATAGATGAAATCTAATATACATTAAACCATGTAAACTTGTTTTAATTATATCTATTCATGAAAATCATGTATATGTATATTCGAAATCCAAAACGGTTAAACCCGAAAACCAAACTTATTGAACTTGTGTGTGTGTGAACTTGAGCATATCAACCACTATCTATCTTTACACAAGATCTAAACAAAACTAAATTAAACACAAACTGAAGTCTTCTTATAGAACTCTTTCTCCAAGTCGACCCGATCCAAACGCGATCCAATGAGCTTGACTCCAACCGGGTGCTAGATGCGATCTTGATGCGCGAGCTCTTGAATCTAGATGTGTTACTCCCAAAACTCTTTTGTTAAACCTAAGCACCTAGTAAGATCCTGATGGTAAATCTGAAACTATGTAAACACAAGATCATTAGTATTATAAGTACATAAGTTAATCATCATCAAAACTAGAGCGATGGGCCTTTGGGCCAACAATCTCCCCCTTTTTGATGATGACAAAACTCATGGAGTTATATATGCATGGATTCAAGATAAGCTTCATAGAAGCTCCCTCTTAACTCATGCATAACAATAAACAATAAAGATATTCAATAAAGTGCATAAACTAAACACAACATATATGCATAAATAAAGATGTAAACATGCATATATAAACTCACTAAATTCTTCTCCCCCTTTTTGTCAATTCATCAACAAAGGGGTGAAGACAACTAAACAAAAAAGATGTATATGTAACATACATTCATGAAGAGGAGAGACGTAAAGTTAGCTCCCCTTGCATACATGCATTACATGGAGAAGGGATAACTAGACCGTAACCCATATAAAGCATAATATACAATGTATAAGCGAAAATGTTAAGCTTCCCCTACACACGTGTACCACATAAAGAAGAGAAGTCATGCAATACTATATGTGTAATGCACTGCAACATGAATCTATATATAGAGAAGATTTAAAGCTTCCCTTGCATATAAGCAATATATATCAACAAATTTTGAAAGCGTTTTTAAAACAAAATTTTGAAATTTCTTGATGTCAACAAAATGAATTATGATACCAATGAAATCAAATTGTATTTGACAAAACAAAAGTTGGTACCACTTAAAAAATATTTTAAGATACTAATAGTAGATTTTGATACCAATTGAAGGTGAAACATGAAATACATTTTTATACCAAATAAATACCAATTGAAATCAATTTATAAGCTTGTAAAGATACCAATTAACATTTGAAATAAAATAAAGCTTAATATAAACATAATTTGTTCTTTAAGAATGTAAAGATATTGTAAATCAAGCACAATCAAATCATATATATGTATGTATGAAATTTGAAATACCAATTGAAATTAATACTGATTGAAAATTGAAGCATACATATATAAGAAAATAAATATGAGTATATAAAAATAAAATTCCATGAAGATTATGTATATAACTCATACCTACCGCCCTATTCATGCACAAGTTTAAAAGATATTCAATAAGGATATACAAGGCATAGTCGCCCAACCAACCGCCCTTAAAAGGTAGGGGTTTTCAAAAAATCATGATTTGAAAATTTTAGCATAATTTTAAAACTCTACCAATTGAAGAATAGAAACTAGTTTTAAAGATAATTTTGAAAACTAGTACGAAATCCTTCAGAACATGAAATCAAATCATATATCCCATAAACATGAAAATCACACTATAATTGACACTCAAATAGCAATAAAAGCATATATAAGCTCATGAAACAAAAATATCATGAGTAAACACCAAACATAGAGTGTAAGAATCATGTAATCAACAAAATTATGAAAATGGGGCATTGAAGCTCTTATGAATTTTCTTTTATCAAAAGTAAGAAGTCATCAAAACTAAATACTCTTCAAGGTGTATGTATGTTTTGTTAAAACTAAAAGTATACATATATATCCCAAATATTAACGAGTTCGTAATAATTTATTACATGAAAGGCAAATGACTCTAGGATAAACATGTATCTAAGGTTTTGGACAAAATTGACATATACATGAAGAAAAAAACATTTTTTTATGAAAACATGCACTAAAATAGGAAAAACGGGTATAAAATCATCAAAACTAGGTTATACATGTACATATAATGAGTACAAATGAGCGATGAAGTATAAACACATAATAAGCAAGTGTAGCTCACTACTTGTACAAGTATAAACACAAGTTTTAACAAAAACTTCATTTAAACGTGTAATCAAAAAACATGAAGTGTAAAAACATAAACAAGCATGATCATTAGGGTAAATGCACGTGCTTTAAAGTTAGAATTTACACAATAGTTAAATTATAGTGAGAACATAAAAATAATAGTTCATATAAACATGTGTATACAAATACTACATATGTATATCACAAGTCTAATAAACATTACATTTAACATAATGACCATGAAAAATCAAAACATGCTTAAAGTCAATTAATGAGAGCATGTAAACAAAATAAGGAGTTAGAGATAGTTACCAAAACTAATAGGTTAATCTCTAGGTCTCCAAAATATGGTGATCCTCCCACCAAACATCCTTGAAGGTGATGCATCCAATGTAGTGTCCATCAAGCTCAAACGCATCCACCATCAAGGCACCAATACCCTCACATCAAGCGAGAACCCACACCTACATCAAATACAATAGGGTGAATTTTGGTACCCATACCTTATTGGGTCCATGGGAGTTAGTACCTTTTCTAACCCAAACAAACTTGTTCGCAAAATTTGAATTATGTATTCAATCATAACAAAACTTTACAAGGTGGCAACGTGCATCCACAATGTGTAGAAGTGTGCACATGAACATACATAGAATCATGTGTGTGAGAAAGATGAGCATGTGTATGCCGTGTTTTGTGTGCATGCATATGAAGAGTATGTTTCTTGCGAAACATAGATTCTAATCGTGTGTGGTTCATGGCACATTGGCTCAAAGTAGAGCCAAACAATCTACACTTTTCTTCAACATGCAAATATCATTATTAATACTTGAAGAAGAAGTGGAGCATGCATTCTTATCAATAGATGGTGATTCTATAGTAGCATGACAAACATGAGCATCAAAATATTTTTCAAAGAGGTATTTTCTTTTGAAACAAATTCCAATTCTTTTGAAATCAAAGCAATTTATTTTTCAAAGAATTGTTCTCTTTTATAACAAAATCAAGTTTTGAAGACAAAAGCTCATTATTCTTTAAAACATCATCAAAATCATTTTTATTCTTCAAAATTTCATTTTCCTTTAAAACAAGTTCAAGTTGGGTTTTCAAGGAGTCTTTTTCACTCGAACTCTTAACCCTTTCTTGTGAAATCATGTTTAGATTTGAAAATAAATCATCATTTTCTTCTTTTAATTTAAGACTTTTATTTTTCAAAAGTTTGTATTTTTCTAGCAAGTTTTCATAAATAGGAAAAGTTCTTCATTTAAGGTTTCATCATCCATATTGTCATCACCTGAAGAACTAGCACTATCATTTGGTTGAGTATCCGAGTTTACCTCAAGGGAGTCATTCCCTTGGGCCATGTAGCAAGCTTGGTCGGATTAATCTTCACTGGATCCTTTCTCCACATAGTTTGTCGTTTGAACCTTGGGAGAGGTCAATGTATTCAACACTGCAAAAGCGGAATCACAAAGAGAAATAATATATAAATATTCTTTGCTAAGAGAATGCTTTAGTGCATCTAGGGCTTGTGCATTAGCCTCAATGTACTTGTCATTATCAAAATAGGTTTTCTTGATAGTGACAAGATAGACATGCAAACATAGGTCTTTTAAATAAGCACTCATCCTAAACTTTCACATATCGATGTTAGAAACATCAAACATGGAGGGGCAAAGTGATCCATGAGTGTATAGACTATATGTGTTGCAAATGTAAATCTAGATTAGCAATCCAAGATATCACTCCTATGTGGTTAAACCTAATATCAGAACGTAGGCATTGATACCAATTGAAAATACACTTAGAGGGGGTGTGAAAAGGTGTATTAGCTAATCTATGACAAATGATGTGGAATTAAAAAATCAATTGCAATACACTATGTGTAACCAAAGAGTCTAGTCGAATTCTCTGTGATGGGCTCTGGACTATCTCCTAGATTCCTCTAAATAAGAGTTAAGGTGCTATATGAAGTTCTCTTGGTTCAACACAAGTATGGGCACACAAACAATACCAAGCATGTAAGTGATATGAACAATATAAAGTAATGTAAGATATATGAGAGAAAGAGTTTAGAGATAGTAGATCAAACGCAAACACCAAGATATATTTCGAGGTTCGAGCCACTGCTCTACGTCCCCGCCTTCACACAGAAGGATTTTCACTATGTCCACACAGGACCTCCAAAAACGGGAACCTCCATCAAGGAATTTGCAATTTACAAACTTGAAGTATACAACTCCTCTCTCAACACAACCACCTCCACTCAAGAAGCAAGGCACAAATCCAAAACTCAATCACCTCTACACAAGAAGGATTGGCATAAAGCCAACAACAATCACAATCACCTCTGCACAAGAAGGATAAGCACTAAGCCAAACCACAATCACCTCTATACTAGAGGGATGAACACAAACCAAAAAAATGGAATGATTACAACTTGGTGATCACAATAGATCACAAACAACTCTTGGTGATCACAATAGACCACAAACATTATTTCCCACAAAAACAAGATCCTTTAGATAGGATAGAGATGATAGCTCAAGTGTGAGAAAACAAGGTGTTTGGAAATCAAAATCACAAAGAAAAATACTTGAGAAAAAATACTAGAATGATATAGAAATGAAGATCAAAACCAATTTCCCAAAGACTCTCTTTTTTTTTAATTTTTCCAACCCTTGAAAACAAAATAAAAATAAATCTTTTTGATACAAAACTCTTCAACATTTGCTGCTAAACTCTGAAAATATAGGAATGAAAGCTCTCTCAAAGTCATCTTGAAACAACCCCCAAAACCCCTTTATATAGGGTTGAGAAAAAAAAACTAGCCGTTGGCAACAAGAAAGGTCCAGAATGCCCATCTGGTCGACCAGCCCAACGGTCATATTTCTGACCATTGTGCCGCCCGGTCGACCGGGCACAGCCTGTCGGTCAACCGCCTGGTCGACCGGCAGTACCCGAGAGTGGGGTGCTTTCGATCGGTCGACCGCCCAGTCGACCGGCCTATTAGGCTGGCCATGTGCACGTCCTTGTGCACATCGGTTCGGTCGACCGACCACTGATCCGGTCGACCACCAGCAGTTCTGATAGATATTTCAGAACTTGAAACTTGGTCAATTAAACTTCTATAAAATCCTATAAAATCCTATAAATTTCACAAAAAAAATTCTTGTAAGATATTTGAATAACAAATCTGTGTGATCAAAATTCAACAGATATTACAAACTATTTGAACTATTTTGTGATATAAAATATTTGGCCTTAAACAAAAACTGTATTTTCTGAAAATCAAACTTTGAAATAGAAATCCAATTTTTTCCAAACTTTTATAAATACAAAAAAAAGATATTTAAACTCTTTTGAAGCATATTGTATATGGAATGAATCCAATACACATGTACATGATATATCTATGTTTTCGACATGAAATCTAAAATAGGTTTTATTAATTATAAAACTCTAAATACATGATAGGATCATCAAAATAAGTTTTTCTTAATATATGAAGCATATATGTATATAGATGAAATCTAATATACATTAAACCATATAAACTTGTTTTGATTATATCTATTCATGAAAAATCATGTATATGTATATTCGAAATCCAAAACGGTTAAATCGATAACCAAACTTATTGAACTTGTGCGTATGTGAACTTGAGCATATCAATACTATCTATCTTTACACAAGATCTAAATAAAATTAAATTAAACACAAACTAAAGTCTTCTTGTAGAACTCTTTCTCCAACTCGACTCGATTCAAACGTGATCCAATAAGCTTGACTCCAACCGAGTGTTAGATGCGATCTTGATGTGCGAGCTCTTGAATCTACATGTGTTAGCTCCCAAAACTCCTTTGTTGAAGCTAAACACCTAGTAAGATCCTAATGGTGAATCTGAAACTATATAAATACAAGATCATTAGTATTATAACTACATGAGTTAATCATCATCAAAACTAGAGCGATGGGCCTTTGGGCCAACAATCTCCCCTTTTTTGATGATGAAAAACTCATGGAGTTATATATGCACGGATTCAAGATAAGCTTCATAGAAGCTCCCTCTTAACTCATGCATAACAATAAACAATAAAGATATTCAATAAAATGTATAAACTAAACACAACATATATGCATAAATAAATATGTAAACATGAATATATAAACTCACTAAATTCTTCTCCCCCTTTTTGTCAATTCATCAACAAAGGGTGAAGACAACTAAACAATAAAGATGTATATGCAATATACACTCATGAAGAGGAGAGACGTAAAGTTAGCTCCCCTTGCATACATGCATTACATGGAGAAGGGATGAGTAGACCGTAACCCATATAAAACATAATATACAATGTATAAGTGGAGATGTTAAGCTTCCCTTACACACGTGTACCACATAAAGAAGAGAAGTCAAGCTCTACTATATGTGTAATACACTGCAACATGAATCGATATATAGAGAAGATGTTCAGCTTTCCTTACATATAAGCAATATATATTAGCAAATTTTGAAAGCATTTTTAAAACAAAATTTTGAAATTTTGTGAAGTCAACAAAATGAATTATGATACAATGAAATCAAATTGTAGTTGACAAAATAAAAGTTGGTACCACTTAAAAAATATTTTAAGATACCAATACTAGATTTTGATACCAATTGAAAGTGAAACATGAAATACATTTTGATACCAAATAAAACCAATTGAAATCAATTTATAATCTTGTAAAGATACCAATTAACATTTAGAATAAAATCAAGCTTAATATAAACATAATTTGTACTTTAAGAATGTAAAGATATTGTAAATCAAGCACAATCAAATCATATATATGTATGTACGGAATTTGAAATACCAATTGAAATTGATACTGATTGAAATTTGAAGCATACATATATAAGAAAACAAATATGAGTATACAAAAATAAAATTCCATGAAGATTATGTGTATAACTCATACCTACCACCCTATTCATGCACAAGTTTAAAAGATATTCAATAAGGGTATACAAGGCATGGTCGTCCAACCAACCGCCTTTAGAAGGTAGGGTTTTCAAAAATCATGATTTGAAAAATTTTAGCATAATTTGAAAACTCTACCAATTGAAGAATAGAAACTAGTTTTTAAGATAATTTAGAAAACTAGTACGAAATCCTTCAAGACATGAAACTAAATCATATATCCTAAAACGTGAAAATCACACTATAATTGATACTCAAATAGCAATAAAAGCACATATATGCTCATGAAACAAAAAAATCATGAGTAAACACCAAACATAGAGTGTAAGAATCATGTAATCAACAAAATCATGAAAATGGGGCATTGAAGCTCATATGAATTTTCGTTCATCAAAAGTAAGAAATCATCAAAACTAAATACTCTTCAAGGTATATGCATGTTTTGTTAAAACTAAAAGTATACATATATATACCCAAATATAAACGAGTTCATAATAAAATATTACATGAAAGGCAAATGACTCTAGGATAAACATGTATATCTAAGGTTTTGGACAAAGTTACATATACATGAAGAAAAAAATATATTTTTATGAAAAATGCACAAAAATAGAGAAAACAAGTATAAATGTAAGAATCATAAAAACTAGGTTATACGTGTACATGTAATGAGCACAAATGAGCCATAAAGTACAAACACATAATAAGCAAGTGTAGCTCACTACTTATACAAGTATAAACACAAGTTTTAACAAAAACTTCATCTAAACATGTAATCAAAAACATGAAGTGCAAAAACATAAACAAGCATGATCATTAGGATAAATGCATGTGCTTTAAAGTTAGGATATACACAATAGTTAAATTATAGTGAGAACACAAAAAATAATAGTTCATATAAACACGGGTGTATCTCAAATACTACATATGTATATCACAAGTCTAATAAACATTGCATTTAACATAATGACCATGAAAAATCAAAACATGTTAAAAGTCAATCAATGAGAGCATGTAAACAAAATAAGGAGTAAGAGATAGTTACCAAAACCAATAGGGCTAATCTTAAGGTCTACAAACTATGGTGGTCCTCCCACCAAACATCCTTGAAGGTGATGCATCCAATGCAGTGTCCATCAAGCTCAAACGCATCCACCATCAAGGCATTAATACCCTCACATCAAGTGAGAATCCACACCTACATCAAATACAATAGGGGTGGATTTTGGTACCCATACCTTATTGGGTCCATAGGAGTTAATACTTTTCCTAACCCAAACAAACTTGTTCGCAAAATTTGAATTATGTATTCTATTATAGCAAAACATTGCAAGGTGGCACGTGCATCCACAATGTGTAGAAGTGTACACATGAGCATATACAGAATCATATGCGTGAGCAAGATGAGCATATGTATGCCGTGTTTTGTGTGCATGCATATGAGGAGCATGTTTCTTACGAAATATGTATTCCAATCGTGTCTGGTTCATGGCACATTGGCTCAAAGTAGAGCCCAAACAATCTACACTTTTCTTCAACATACAAATATCATTATTAATACATGAAGAAGAAGTGGAGCATGCATTCTTATCAATAGATGGTGATTCTCTAGTAGCATGACAAATATGAGCATCAAAATTATTTTTCATAAAGGTGTTTTCTTTTGAAACAAATTCCAATTCTTTTGAAGTCAAAGCAATTTTATTTTTAAAGAATTATTCTCTTTTATAGCAAAATCATGTTTTGAAGACAAAAGCTCATTATTCTTTAAAACATCATCAAAATCATTTTTATTCTTCAAATTTTCATTTTCCTTTAAACAAGGTCAAGTTGGGTTTTCAAGGAGTCTCTTTCACTCGAACTATTAACCCCTCTGGTGAAATCATGTTTAGATTTGAAAATAAATCATCATTTTCTTCTTTTAATTTAAGACTTTTCTTTTCAAAAGTTTGTATTTTTCTAGCAAGTTATTACAAAATAGGAAAAGTTCTTCAATTAAGGTATCGGCATCCATATTGTCATCATCTGAAAAACTAGCACTATCATCTAGTTGAGTGTTCGAGTTTACCTCAAGAGAGTGATTCCCTTGGATGATGTAGCAAGCTTGGTCAGACTCATCTTCACTGGATTTTTTCTCCAGATAGTTTGTCGTTTGAACCTTGGGAGAGGTCAAAGTATTCCACACTGCAAAAGCGGAGTCACAATGAGAAATCATAAATAAATATTCTTTGTTAAGAGAATGCTTTAGTGCATCTAGGGCTTGTGCATTAGCCTCAATGTACTTGTCATTACCAAAATAGATTTTCATGGTAGTGACAAGATAGACATACAAACCTAGGGCTTTTAAGTAAGCGCTCATCCTAAACTTTCACATATCGATGTTAGAAACATCAAACATGGGAGGGACAAGGTGATCCATGCGTGTATAGAGTATATGTGTGCAAATGCAAATCTGGATTAGCAATCCAAGATCTCACTCCTATTTGGTTAAACTAATATCAGAGCGCAGGCACTGATACCAATTGAAAATACACCTAGAGGGGTGTGAATAGGTGTATTAGCTAATCTAATGACAAATGATGTGGAATTAAAAAATTAATTGCAATACACTATGTGTAACCAAAGAGTGTAGTCGAATTCTCTATGACGGGCTCTGGACTATCTCCTCTAGATTCCTCTAAATAAGAGTTGAGGTGCTATATGAAGCTATCTTGGTTTAACACAAGTATGGAGACACAAACAATACCAAGCATGTAAGTAATATGAACAATATAAAGTAATGCTAGATATATGAAAGAAAGAGTTTAGAGATAGTGGATCAAACACAAACATCAAGATATATTTCAAGGTTTGAGCCACTACTCTACGTCCCCGCCTTTACACAGAAGGATTTACACTACGTCCACATAGGACCTCCCACAACGGGAACCTCCACCGAGGAATTTGCAATTTACAAACTTGGAGTATACAACTCCTCTTCAACATAACCACCTCTACTCAAGAGGCAAGGCACAAAGCCAAAACTCAATCACCTCTACACAAGAAGGATTGGCACAAAGCCAAACAATAATCACAATCGCCTCTACACAAGAGGGATAAGCACTAAGCGAAACCACAGTCACCTCTATACTAGAGAGATGAACACAAACCAAAGTAAAGGAAAGATTACAACTTGGTTATCACAATAGACCACAAACAACTCTTGGTGATCACAATAGACCACAAATATTATTTCCCACAAAAGTAAGATCCTATAGGTAGGATAGAGATGATAGCTCAAGTGTGAGAAAACAAGGTGTTTGGCAATCAAAATAACAAAGAAAAACACTTAGAAAAAATACTAGAATGAAATAGAAATGAAGATCAAAACCAATTTCCCCATGACTCTCTTTTTCTTTAATTTTTCCAACCCTTGAAAATAAAATAAAAATAAATCTTTTTGGCACAAAACCTCTTCAAAAACTTGCTGCTAAACTCTGAAAATATAGGAATGAAAGCTCTCTCAAAATCATCTTGAAAACAGCCCCCAAAACCCCTTTATATAGGGTTGGGAAAAAACTAGCCGTTGGCAGCCAGAAAGGTCTAGAATGCCCTTCTGTTCGACCAGCCTAACGGTCATATTTCTGACCGTTGTGCCTTCGGTCGACCGCCCGGTCACCGGACACAGCCTGTCAGTCGACCGCCTGGTCGACCGGCAGTACCCGAGAGTGGGGTACTTTCAGTCGGTTGACCGCCCGGTCGACCGGCCTACTAGGCTGGCCATGTGCACGTCCTTGTGCACATTAGTCGACCGGTCCGGTCGACCGACCGCTGATCCGGTCGACCGTCCGGTCGACCGCCAGTAGTTCTAGCAGATATTTCAGAACTTGAAACTTGGTCAATTAACTTTTATAAAATCCCATAAAATCCTATAAATTTCACAAAAATAAGTTCTTGTAAGATATTTGAATAACAAATATGTTTGACAAAAAATCAACACATATTACAAACTATTTGAACTATTTTCTGATCTAAAATATTTGGCCTTAACAAAAACCGTATTTTTCAAAAACCAAACTTTGTAATGGAAATCTGATTTTTCTCAAACTTGTATATATACAAAAAATAAGATATTTAAACTCTTTTGAAGCATATTGTATATGGATAGAATTCAACACACATGTACATGATATATCTATGTTTTTGACATGAAATCTAAAAATAAGTTTTGTTAATTACAAAACTCTAAACACATGAATAGGATCATCAAATAAGTTTTCTTAATATATGAAGCATATATGTATATAGATGAAATCTAATATACATTAAACCATGTAAACTTGTTTTGATTATATCTATACATGAAAATCATGTATATGTATATTCGAAATCTGAAAATCAAACTTATTAAACTTGTGTGTGTGTGAACTTGAGCATATCAACACTATCTATCTTTAAATAAGACCTAAAACACAACTAAATTAAACACAAACCGAAGTCTTTTTGTAGAACTCTTTCTCCAAGTCGACTCGATCTAAACACGATCCAATAAGCTTGACTCCAACCGAGTGCTAGATGCGATCTACAAGCTCTTGAATCTACATATGTTAGCTCCCAAAACACCTTTATTGAAGCTAAGCACATGCTAAGATCCTGATGGCAAATCTGAAACTATATAAATATAAGATCATTAGTACTATAACTAACATGAGTTAATCATTATCAAAACTAGAGCGATGGGCCTTTGGGCCAACAAGTTCTATTAGGCTTTCTAATCTGCCTATGTAACAATCCTTTAGTCAGTGACTCCAAAATCGAACAGTCTTAGGGCACCGGGTGAGAAAACAACTTAAGGACTTGAGGACTCGAGCAAACAAGGCCACAAAATTATGGGTTTTAACTTATAAGATGGACCGCTTTTAGACGTGAATACTTATGCTTTATGATGCACAAATATCCAACTTAATCAGAGAATTTTTGATATATATATTTCTTTTGCTTTTTATTCTCTTTTCCTTTTTTTTTAATAAGGCATAAGAGTCTTTGTTTTTGAACCCTAAGTGTGTAAGTATATAAAGTGTGCATATTTCATCAAGGTAAAAATTATGACTAAATTACTTTTTCAAATTTTCTTCCTAACCCTAGAATTCAACAAATAATCTTTTTTTGATCAAGTATAAGAAATTTTAATTATGATTATCTTATTCCTTATAATTAATTTAATTTCTTACAGAAAATAAGTCAATATTATTTCTCTTTTCAAAAAGTCTTTAAAAGCAAAAAATGTTAATTTCTTTACACAATAAAAAGAAAACCTATTTTATATTAGAACACTCCCCCCCACAGCTATCTCATGCATTGTCCTCAATGTATGAATGAATGCATAAATGCATGAAAAATAAGAAAGGGAAGAAAAATGTTACCTCAAGGTGGTGGTTCCGGCGGTGGTCAGATTGGGTCAAGCGTTGCTACCCAATCAAGATAATGTGATGGTTCACAGAACCCCCCTTTATTGACTTCTTTTCTATTTGCATATTTATTATCCCCCATATGAATATGATCATGTATGATCTAGAAATGAATATTATCACTGAGTCATAATTGTCTTTACCTAGATCCAACAATAGAATGTGATTTTGTAGAATAGATGATTTGGGCTCATGAATGATAGGAATAGGAACCAACACTGATTCGGGTATATGATTTAAATCAAGTTTAGGTTCAAGAATCAGTTTTGGTTTAAAAGTTGAGTCCAAATCAAGGAATTGAGATTCACATTCTTTTCCCATCAATAGAATATGATTATCAAAAATAGGTGGTTCAATTTCAAGTTTGTTGGTATGTAATCGATGCTGGCTCGAGAATGTGGTCCAATTTGGGTAAAGATACAAAATGCTACATAGACTCTAATTTTGGAATGGAATCACGAAATGGAAGTTCTAATTCATATTTTGTTCAAGTTCAATTTCATTAAAATAAAAACTTGCCAATTTGTCAATAGTTTGGTATTGGTCAAGTTCGCAATGATGTGATGAAATTGAATCTTGGTTGAAGTCTCCAAGATGCCATGATTCTTGGTTCTTATCCATATAACTAGGGAATCAGGAATGGTCAAAAATGTGATAGGTATAGTTTCTTCATTCCTAGCATTTACTCTATTATTAAGCGACTCATTTGAGCTTCTAACCTATTGAAGAAATCATTTTGGGACTGAATATAATCCTTTTGGAATTGAATCATGATTTTCACATTCTTTTCTAAGTCATTATGTTCTTCTTCTTCTTGTGGGACATGGAAAATAGAGTAAGGACATTGGATTTGAAAGTCTTGTGGGAATTGTGAGTCTATCATTTTCATTTTTTATTCTTAGGACTCAATCATGGCTTCTATACTTTTAGACACCTCAGATTTTTTTTCTATGGGTTGATCATGACCAGAAAAATTTGAAGCTGAATGTTGGAATGGTGGTTGACAATATGACTCGGGGAGTTGTATCCCCATTGACTTAGTGAAGAGTTGTGATAATTATTTCAATCTTGTTCATAATATTGGGATTGGGGATAATATTAATTCAGATAAGACCAATCCACATACTTAGTTGGTTAAACTTATGAAGTATCGGGTTGGTAATATCCGAGTCAAGAGAGGTCGATGTGAAGTATGGATCTCTATAAGCATCAGAATAATTATAATTGTAATCTATATCATAAAGATGTCAAAAATAAAAACAAAAACAAGCAAATAAATAACAAATAAACAAAGAAAAACCTAGCCGAAGTTAGGGTAGACCTTAGGCCTAAACGACTCCTAACTAGTTAGACTGTCCATGAGGGGTATATTGTAGAATCTGACCGCAAGTTAATCGGTCAGATAAGGGAAAGATCAGTGAGAGGTATCCGTGCCGAAATAACGGGCCTAATTATGCCAAACCACTGTTCTTCGAGGTTTTCCTATCAATCCCCAACCTTTGACACTGATTTGTCAGGAGTCAATTCTAATCAACTTCCCCATTAGGTCACTTTCCTATTGAGTCTGAGATGTCCCTAGGGCCAATGTCTACTTAGTTTTAAGTTAAACTTGGGTTAGTGAATAATGACTTCCCCACCTTATCTCGTTTAAGGATGTGTCCTTAATCGTATTCGTGCAAGTGTACAAATATATATCAAAAAAGTAATACTCAAGTAATATTTCATACAAGAATGAACCCTATACTAAATGCTATGCACAAATACTTTGGCTCTAGCACTCTTCAATAGTAAACAAAAGATGTAACAAAATAGACACGTGCATAAATGTAAAGTCTAAACCATTTTTAGCATTTACAAACACTAAGTTACAGTTGACTTAAATCAGTGTGCAGAGTAAGTTAAATAAAAAAACTAAGTACTGCAAAATATTAAAAATTTTATTCAAGCAACCTACAATCAAACAGAGTGAGGAGTTCACTCTGATTGCCGCGCAAACGCAGCGTTGGCTGCGTTTTCGCGGTAATGCAGAGACCAACTATGCTCTGCATTTTAGAGCAGAGGTACAATGTTGCTATTTATGTCCTGCAGCTGTTAGAATCCTGAAATTAGTACATGCACACCAAAATATAGAAGAAAGTTAACGAATAAAGTAAATTAAAATGAGTTACTTATCGTCTCTCCCTGACAACGGCATTAAAATTTGAATGAGGTTTTATCTGCACAAAAAATATAGAATTTCAGAAATGAAGAATAGAATGGGCAAGTTCTCAATACTGTAGGCTGTCTAAAAAATCACTAAGGACAAGTCTGTCTAAAAAATCACTAAGGACAAGTCATCAAAAGCAGAGTCCAAACTCCAGACGCAGGGCTAATCATAGCCATCACAGCAGCATCAAGACGCGAGGGTCGAAACCCGCGTCTCAGCATCACTGCAGCATCTAGGTGCGAGGGTCGAAACCCGCGTTCACTGCAGCATCAAGACGCGAGGGTCGAAACCCGCGTCTCAGCATCACTACAGCATCTAGGCGCGAGGGTCGAAACCCGCGTTCACTGCAGCATCAAGGCGCGAGGGTCGAAACCCGCGTTCACTGTAGCATCAAGACGCGAGGGTCGAAACCCGCGTCTTCAGCATCATTGCAGCACCAAGACGTGAGGGTCAAAACCCGCGTCTCAGTATTGCTTCAACACCAAGGCGCGAGGGCCGAAACCCCGTCTCAGTTATAACTGCCCTCATTATTGGGTCAATTACTGCCCACATAATGAGGAAGTTAACCCCCATTATGGAGCGTTTTTAGGGGGTACGTTCACCCTGAAACCTCTATAAATAGCCCCGTTTACTATGGAGAAGGGGTCGGTCGGGCAGATAATTCTTGGAGAAGAATTTCGCTTGTGAGCTGTAAAAGCACCAAGACTTCCACTGAAAAGAAAGAGAGAGTTCAACTCTTCGAGCAACTTGCTGCGTACAAGTTAATCTTTGCCTACAATCTCTTTGAGATTTCTGGTTGACAGGAGCTGTGTTACTCCATCTTCTATCCAAAGAGAGGATTCCCAAGAGGTCCTGACGTTCACCCGATCAATAGAAAACAAGATTCACTTTCTACCGCCACACCAAGAACCCAGCATTATACAAAGGGGAGATTCAAGTCTAAACATCTTCCCTCCCTTGTAGTCAGAGTATTAATCCGTTGTAATCTTTCATTTGATTCAAGAAAATTTTACAAGGAACTTTCTCCCACCAAACAAGAGATGGCGACTCCGTTGGGGACCACTTTCTCTACTGACGAGCAAGTTGTGGCGCAAGGTGACGTCACCTGTATGGGAAAAACGGTCGAATCACTTGTCGTAGAATTCGAACAGGCGAAGTATGAAGAGTTCCTCTCTTCTGGGTCCAAGAGCCCAAAGGCCCGGGTCTACCGAAAAGTCTCTTCGGGGACTTGCTCTCGAGTCCGCTCTGAGATTCTCCCAGACGCGACTGGTGAGAAGGATGTAGTGGCTAATCGCATCATGTGTAACGCCCGCGTCAACGCCTCTCAGGAGGCCCGCGTGGTTAACGTCCCTGACGTTCAGCCTGTTCATCCCCTTCCTCAGCGCCAGGTTACCGGGGGTTCCCTTCAACCCACACGACGTAACCGGAATGCCGAGCGACGACAGAGGCGGCGTATGCGTCAACTACAAATTGGAACAACTGTTTGTCTGACAGAGGTAGGACGCGAGGTTCAGGCCGGCATCTTTTCTAAACCATGTCAGACACGTGAAGTCTGCGTTTGGCAACCTAAACGCGAGATTCACCAAGCTCGCGTTTCTGAAGCACCGCATCCCAAATGCCACAAACAGCAACGCGAAGTCCGTGCTCTTTATCAAAGACACGAGACCCGCGCCTCCGTACACGGGACCCAGCAGCCCTGCGTTCCTCAAGCATCTCTACCCAGATGCGGCAATCGGCAGCACGAGAGTCGCATCTCTTCTCAGCAGAGACGCCAGACTCGCGTTGCAGAGCCACGACGCAAGAGCTGCGTTCATGAGCCCCATGTCTCAGAACCTTGCGTCTCAGCTTTGCGAAGCAAGGAGAACTCTCGCAAGTTGAAAAGCCCTCGACAATCCGAGGTTAATCTCTTCGATCCCCCTCCCACGGATCTAAGGGATTATTTGACAAGGAAGAGAAGTGCTAGTCGGATCACTCTACCTTGTTGCTGCGAACGGCTTATTACAATGCTCTCTGAGTGCCACTGCAGTCCACGTTCAAGCCAGCAGTCTAGATTCAGACAGCTGACTCTAACTCCACGATCAGCTAAAAGAAATCGCTCCTACAGAGGAGGACTTTCTCTGACACTGACTACCCTGAAATAACTGCAAACATGACAAGCAGGAGTAGGGGAAAGCAACCTGTGGTCAGCTCTGACGAGTCTGACACAGAACCAGAAGGAGTGTACCGACATACTCGCACTCGGACTGGAGCAATTCCCCTGATTAATTACAGTGCCCTAGCTCGGGGCATTGAAGTAAATGACTCGCATTCCGCTATTGCAGAGTCACAGGCTTCGAACTTTTCCATAGAGAAGGAGGCCTTTATATACCTGACAAATACTCCTGAGGAGACAGCCAGGCACTTGGAATAGCAAGCCCAGGTCCAGAAGGGACAATTCGAGATGATTCGTGCTCAACAAGAATCTATCGATACCCTCAAGCAGATGCTGGCACAATTGCTTGAAGACAAAAGGAAGTCAACTGATAAAGCTTCCTCTAAAAAGTCTAAAGGCAAACGAAAAGTGGGAGAAAGCTCATCTTCTGTACATATTGAGGAGAAAGAGCAATCTACTTCTAGCTCGTCTAAATCCTCATCTCAGGAAAAAAGACAACCGAGACCCCGGAGGGGTTCATTCTAAAAGAATGAATCAATTAGAGTAGCGTCTTGAGGCCCTTACTAATCGGAAAGGCCTTCAAGAAGCAGGAGTAGTCCGGCCATATCCAGCCGAGTGGGACCTTGTTCCATACCCTCCCAAGTTCAAAGCTCCGACCCTCCAAGCATTTGACGGCAAAGGGTCACCAAACCAACATATCTACTACTTTAAGTCTCAGACGGGGAACGTGGTAGATAACGATGCCATCCTGGCACGTTTGTTTATCGGCACCCTAAAAGGGCTCGCCTTTGAATGGTTCATGAAGCTCCCGGAAGGCTCCATTAAAATTGGGGCGATTTGGAGAAGCTCTTCCTGACACGCTTCTTTGAAGACGACTCAGAGGTCACAATGCCTACTCTTTTGGCTACAAAGCAGCGAAAGGGGGAGTCCGTCAAATCATTTGTAGAAAGATTTCAGAATACAGCACTCCGATGTCCAAGTGGTATGACCCAGGTCACCCTGGTGGAAACATGCCGCCACAATCTACAAACTTCACTCCTCGCCCAAATAGGAGTTGCTGAAAGCCGCACCTGGAAACAATTGATCCAGCAAGGTGAACAGGCTGAAGAAATTATCGCCCGGGTTAGGGCAGAAGAAAACAAACCCAGACCCGAAAGGTCGACAAGGCGTGTGCCAGACGCATCCCTTCAAACAAAAAGAAAGGATAACTTGGCGACAGAGACCAAATCCCCTGTCAAACTGCAACCGGTCAAGGGAGGTGGCTCTTCAAGTCAGCCGCGCACCAGCAAGCAGTATTCCTTCAAGGACGAATATGTTGACTCGTTGTTCAAATTACTTAACAAGAGCAATAGATTGAAGCTTCCCGAAGCTAGACGCCCTGAAGAAGTTAGTAAAACCGATAATCCCAACTACTGCCTATATCATAGGATGCTGGGACACCCCACCAAGAGCTATTATGTCTTCAAAGACATCCTTCAGACTCTGATTGACGCAGAGGTACTAAAACTTCGTCCAGAGCAGAAGCAAGTGACGTCTAATATGACATCATTCCTCCAGTTTGGAAGACAACCTCCAACACCCTCTGGAGTAGTCCCCATCCCGAAAGGGGAACTAAGAATAATCAATATAGACCCTCACCATCAGCAAGAGAAGGGTCTTGTACATGTCCCCACACCTCAGGGGGAAATTATGTGGGTTCATCCTGACCATATGGATGGCTAACAATGGACCACTGTTACCAGCAGGAGGTCCAAAGGCAAGGCAAAGGCTTCGTCCTGCAATATGGTGTGTGTTTCTTCCTGCGAAGCAGAAACTGATGTTCCTGTTCGGAATTAGGAGTTTAATAGTATTCAGAGAAAGGTTTAGAGTAAACCTTTGACGTTCGTGTGTTGATGTTCAAAACCTCCAAATGTAGTTGTAGGTTTACTATACTCCTTCCGAATCACCGTCGTAGCATAAGCTATTACGGGTCGATTTCACAGGGAGAGTTGGCGATAGAAGCATTCACTGTTTTTATATTGAGTTTATTTTAAGAAGAAAAACGAAGGTTCTTCTATGCTTTAAGAAAAACAAAATGACATAGAAAGTGGATGAAAAATTCTTTGTTGGTTTTGTTGAAGGAAGAGGAAAAGGATGAAAAGGAAGGTGAAATGAACTTGGATGTAGCTTGAAAAGAGAACTTTTTAAGAAAGGAAACTTTGAAAGACTATAGGGAGAGAAACCATGACTAACTAACACTCTACTTTACTAACTTACTAATCTCATAGGGTGATGCATGCCTCATGTTGATTCATCGGCAAAGATTTGTCTTGCTTGTTTGGTCAAAGTATTGTCCCATGTAGAGGATGAGTTATCTTCTCGGCTTGACTCGTTGCCTCATTGATTCATTGGCTCCCGAGATAGATTTTCAGTGATGGAATCAAGGATAGTCACTCAAGGATATGCTAAGAAAGAAGATACAAGATTTATTAGTCCATCAAAGCTATACTTAAGCTAGCATTGAAGTAAGAAAGTTGTACTACTAATCAATAGCATAGTTAGGTGCTCCATCTTCATGTTCCATCAAGGCACTTGTTCTAAAGACAAGGCTCTAAATGAGGCTCACATGAATCATATGGAATGGGAACAAGCATTTGCTAAGAATTAAAGTAACTCATCTTCATTGGGGATAATTGAGACTTGAAATTTGCAAGACTACAATAAAGTATCCAATGAATCACATGAATTAGCAATCACCCAAGAGTTAGTAGTTAGTAAAATTAGAGGTTAGTTAGTCATATTAGGAAGTTAGCTAGACATTGAAGTAAAAAGCAAACAACAATCCATTTTAGAAGGAAATGCAAAAAGTAGTAAAAGCTTGAAGAAAACAATGCACTAGAATGAGAAAAGATGTGAAGAAAGAAGAATCAATTCTTGCATTGAGTTGTCACCTCTCTAATTACAAGATTTCTCACTATCTCTCTCTCTCTTTGCTAATTCTAGAAGGAGAAAGAAAATTACAAGAGCAACTAAAGAAAACCTAGAGAAAATCCCAACAATTCCCTCAAAAATACAATGCTCTTCTCTCCTCCTTGATTACAGAGACCCTAGGGGTTTATTTATAGGCTCCAGGGAGTGAGGCCTTCAAATCACAGCCGTGGGATTAAACGCTGGCTTAACGGCCAGATCATTGCCGCGGATCCGCGGCCAAAGCCGCGTTTCCACGACAGAATTTAGGCTGTTGTGCCAGCGATTTCTTCTGACATTCTGTTATCCTACAGGTGCCTTGCTGGACCTTCTAGAAAGTATGGAATATCCGTGGATGAATCCAGACATGGGCTTCTACTTTGGGCTTTTTCTTTGGGCTCTTTAATTAATCCCTAATTCCCTTGAAAAATCATTGTTGATGGGCCTTCATCTCCATTAATGGTGGACCTGAAAAGAGAAGAAAAAAGCAATAAAATCTCATTTTCTTTACATAAAGCATAATATGGTAGTGGAAAATGATACAAAAATGAACTCCAATCACACCCCCCATACCTAGCTTTTGCTCGTCCCCGAGCAAAAAGAAAAAGAGAAAAATCCTAACTAAATTATTAAACCACTTTCATAGGTGACACGACTGCACTGAGCTCGTACAACAAGCCGTTAAACCTCTAGGTTACCCTAGAGGAGGAGTGTTGTCTCCTGAGGGTTTTCAGCGGATTGTACCCACAAAATCCAAGAAAAAAATGTTAGTGAAAAAAATTTATGATCCATGTTTTTCAAGAATTTCCTTGATCTATCGATTTCGGGTTACCCTAAACTTGTCTTTCTTTTTATAAGTTTCTATTTAAAGTTTTGTCTTCAACTTAGGTTAAGTTTTTAAGGAATAGAGAGAAAACCGGATTTTGCATCAAGCCTAACATATATACATCTATATATATGAGGATTTTTCTTAAACTAAAGTTCATTTATTTACTTATATATATATATATATATATATATATATATATATTATATATTATTATATATTTACATCTCCTTAGCTTCCTTAGGCTTTCTAATTTACCCATGTAGCGAGCCTTTTACCGATGACTCCCAACCAGTCGGTCTCAGGGCACCAGATGAAGATACATCCCTAAGGTTCAAGGACTCGAGTAAACTAGGCCACGAATGCTAAGGACTTAACCACCTTTAGGCGTGACTGGCCATGCTTCTTAAGGCACAACTAACCAGCTTAATTAATGGTTAAGTAATTATTTTATTTATTTATTTATTTATTATTATTATTATTTTTTTTTAATATATATATATATATGTAAATAGAATCACTAAGTCTTTAATTAATCCCTCAATATGTTAATGTATATAATGCTAAAGAAAGAATTAAAATCTAGCTATCTTTCTTATTCCATTTTTTTTTCTTAACCTAAAGATCCAACAAAACTCCTTATTTCAACTTATATTAAGAAATCTTAGTTTAGAATATCCGTAATTCCTAAGATCAAGTTTGATTCTTTAAAAATGGATCAAAATATTTTTTTTTTAAGGTTATCCTAAAAAGAAAATGAAAAATCTAAAAAGAAATGAAAAATCCTATGTTAGTATCTACCCCCCATACCTATCTCATGCATTGTCCTCAATGTATGCAAGATAATGTATGCATGAAACAGGTAAAGAAACAGTGTCACCCTCTCCGTCGTTTTGGACCAGCGGTGGTGCTAGGTCCAGTTGACTGTGAACGCCGCAGACCTTCCTCAATTCGATCTAAACGAGACGTCTGCTCCTCAACTTGTTTGCACAATCGAATCTGTCCCCGGAATATCTTCTTCATGCCTCACCAAATGGTAGACATGAAGTCACGTGAATCAGCAGGAAGTCCTGGTTGCCAAAAGGCAGGCTCATCCTCTTCCTCTAAAATTTCCTCTGAAGTGGACTCTACTGGTGCATCTTCGGATTGGACACTAGGGGTCCAGACCGCATGAAGACAACTATTATAGGCACTAGTGGCCCTCTCGGTGCTATGAATACCCTCTCGTATGCATCAAAAACATCATCTAGTAGGAAAGTCCTACACAGACGAGTTATCAGAACTGGGTGTGAATACTTAGCACCACGTGTGCGTGAGGAATTGGTAATTATACAATGGAAGATTGTTTTATTAATGCAGATCGTGTGCTGCCAAGTCATGAGGTCATGTATGAGTTGCAGCACCGGCCTGTTGAAGGAGGTTGTGTGGTCCAGTCCGAAATATTGCGTTGAATCCATCGACCACGCAATGCACATTTCTAAACGTGGTACTGGCTTTGAGCCCCCTGTCCTGCTCTGTACAGCGAGCCCCCATGATAGTCATGTAATCGATGAGAGGAAGGGGGTCGCTATGATGTGGGTAACATGGGACATGTGTGAGTTCCTCTAGTAGAGGGAGCGTGATAATGATGTCACCCGTGGGCATATGTACCGTGAGTTGGTAAGTGTCAAAATTCACAGAAGCATTGTCTATGGAAGTGTAGAATAATTTGACTAACTCAGGACAATAATACGCTTCTCTATCTGAATTATCATATATTAAAGCATACCAATCCCAAGCACGAATTCGATCTAGAAAAATATGCCCATATTCGTGAATATCGCTAAGAATTTGAGAAAAATCTTTTTCTGCAAATATTGACGGTGCCATGATAACGAATATAGAGCAACAGGAAGATTTTAGAGAATAGAACGCAAACCACCCCCAGACTACGTGGGGGGAAACAAAAATTCGATTGCAGAGAGCACTCGGATGTGAAAACAGATGATCAGGCTCTGGATCTGAAGAGTGCAGAGGGCCGCGACTGCAGCAAACTTTGGCGGCGCTCCAGAGATCCACAGAAAGCCGCGGATGCGCGACTTATGCCGAGAAACGCGGCAGAGTGGAGGATGCAGAGGAGGAGAAAAATTTGAGGGGCAGCGCTGGCTTTGTGTTTTTTCAGATCTGGGTTGAGAGCTAGGGTAAGGGAGAAGACACGGGGTAGAGGATATTTATAGATAGCTGAGAGAGATAAATTCCCTAAATTAACCTAGTTGGAAGTAGGAATTTACAACCCTAGGAATTCAAGGAGAGAGGAAAGTTCTAGGTGCTATTTAGCACCTAAGTCCACTTATTTGTAGTTATTTCTATATGTGTTTTTTTTAGTATTTTATTTTATATATATATATTTATTTATTTATTATTTACAAGAGAGGTCCCAAAATGATATGCAGGGGGTACTGGGAAATTTTTACAAGTGATGCGGTCACATGTAGACTGGGTCACAAAGACCCAGTTCATGAACATCGTGTGACTCGAACTCTGTGGTAAAAAACGGCTTTAGGCGTTGATCGTTGACTGTGAAAGTATTGCCATTTTTTGGATCAAAAACTTCAATGGCACCATGAGGGAAGACTTTTTGAATGATGTATGGTCCTGACTACCTGGTTTTCAATTTACCAGGAAAGAGGTGGAGTCTTGAGTTATACAACAGAACTTTTTGTCCTGAGACAAAAAATTTTCCTATGAATTGATTTATCGTGGAAGAGCTTAGTTCTGTGTTTTGCAATCCGAGCGTTATCATATGCATCGTTTCTCAGTTCTTCTACTTCGGATATTTGCAATTTTCTCAAAGCACCGGCTTTGTCCAAGTCCAAGTTCAGCTGTTTCAATGCCCACATAGTGAAAAAACACCTAGAGGGGGGTGAATAGGTGTTAGTGCTAATCTAAAACTAAATGCAAAACTAAGTGCGCTAAATGCGGAAGCTAATGCAAATTTTGCAAACTCACTTAATAAAATCAACAAGTGTAGCCGAATTCCCCGTGAAGGGCTCTGAACTAACTCCTCTTGATTCCCTTTGAATGGGTTGAGGTGCAATGTGAAGCTCTTGTTGATTAAGTATAAGTGAGGCACACACAAGCAAGCCAAGCATATAATGATATAGCAATATGAAAGTAATGCAAGGCACAACACTAGCAAATAGAAATGATATGGCAATATGATTTATGCTCAACACAAGCAAGTATGATATGAATGAAGTATGATGCTTTGCACAAATAAATGAGATAGAGAGTTGAGAGTTATTGGATCAAACGCAAAAACACAGATATGTTTCGAGGTTCGAGCCCCTAGCTCTACATCCCCGCCTACACCACCGTGTAGGATTTCCAATCCACTATAGGAGTACCGAACTCCTCTCTCAATGCCACCGAGGCAATACAACCACAATCCACCTCTACCGAAGAGGGATAAGGCCGTAGCTAATACAAACACAATCACCTCTACCGAAGAGGGATCCAAACACAATACCACTCCGATCAACCTCTACCAAAGAGGGATACAACAAAAGCAAGGAGGGTTTACAACTTAGAGGCTTAACCTCAAACACTTCTCTTTTCTCTCTTTTCCACAAAACAAAGATCCTAATAGATTAGGATAGTATGATAGCTCAAGTGTGGAAACAAGGTGTTTTTGGAAACAAGCAACAAAGAAAAACTAATTGGGAAGTCTCTTGTAAAAGATAGAAATGAAAGATCAAATCAAAATCCCAAACCTAGTTTTCTTTGATTTTCCAAAACCCAAAACACAAATCAAATTGGAAGTTTAAAGCCTAAAACACTTTTGAAAACTTGTTTTAACACTTTAGAAACCAGAAATTTTTCTCCTTGAAAATCTTAGCCAAAAACCCAAAGAGATGGGGTTATATAGGCCCAATACAAAACTAGCCGTTAGAGCTGAGCTGGCAGCTCTTACAGGAAGCGGTCGACCGGCCCGGTCGACCGCCAACGGTCAGAAATGTGACCGTTAGGCAACCACGGTCGACCGGCCCGGTCGACCCAAACAAACAGAGAGCTCTGCTCTCAGACCGGTCGACCGTCTCGGTCGACCGTCCCAGTGTCTCCAAACGTGCACAGATTTGTGCACGTCGGTCGACCGGCCCGGTCGACCGACTTCAGCCTAGTCGACTAGGTCAGTTGACTTAGTCGACTAATAGAAGCCTGGAACAGAAACTGGGTCAGAAAAATTGGGAAATTATTTTTTTATAAAATCTTTTATCTTTTCTGAAAATCCCATAAACTTGTTTTAATATTTTGTATTGAAACACAAACTAGTGATAAAAATTTCAAGACATATATCAATCATATCAATTCATTTTTGAGTCTTGCAAATATTATCAAAAACAAAACTTGTATTTTTATCAAACTTGATTTTTCAACACATGAATAGGGATATCAAAATAAGTTTGTTTAGCAAGTTAAACCATGTATGTATATCTAGAATACATCTAATATACATAGAAATAAAGTAAACTTGCTTTGATCTACTATTCATGAAAACCAAATCCAAAACATAAAAACATGTGTGTTATTGTGCACTTGAGCATATCAACTATACTAAGCTTTACAAATGGATCTAAAACACACTATCTAAACTATGGATACCTAAGTCTTCTTGATGATCTTCATCTTCAAGTTGACTTGCTCCAAAACTCCATCCATGGGCTAGGCAAGGTATGATCTTGATGCTTTGGCCCTGGAATCATCATGAAAAGCTTCTAAACTTCTTGTTGAAGCTAATCACCAACTAATATCTTGGTTAATGATCTGAAACTTAAACAACACAAGATTATTAGTAAACATAACTACATGAGTTAATCATCATCAAAACTAGGGTGGAAGGCCTTTGGGCCAACAATCTCCCCCTTTTTGATGATGACAAAACTCATGGAGTTATATATGCATGATTAAAGTTAAGCTTCATAGAAGCTCCCCCTTAACTCATGCATAAACAAATAAATAAAATATATGCAATGAATGTTCATAAACATGTATGCATCAATATGCATAAAACACAAACACATGTTCTAGAAGCTCTAGTTACCAATTAAATTAATAAAGCATTAACAAAACACTAGATGCTCTAGATACCAATAAAATTTAATATATGCAAAAACAAAAGTATGCATATATAAACTCAAAATATTCTCCCCCTTTTGTCACTCATCAACAAAGGGAAAACAATCAAAACAATAAATGAGGGGTAAAAATCTTTCTTCCCCTTTTTAAGTCAATCAAACACTAAACAATGTTCTCCCCCTTTTTGTCTAAAAACAAAAACAAGGTCAATAAGGGGTGATTATAAAACAACATGATATCAAATAGAAAAATATGTCAATGAAGCATCTTGATACCAATAGAAAAGTAAACAAAGATCAATAAATGTTATATGCTATATACATTCATGAAGAGGAAGACGCTAAGTTAGCTTCCCTACACATATGCATTATATGAAGGAGGGATGTTAAGCCCTAATTCACATAACACACATTATGTAATGCATAAGAGGAGATGTGAAGCTCCCCCTACACACGTGTACCACATAAAGAAGAGATGTTAAGCTCTTCAATATAAGATATACTCATCATGAATCTATATGCATATAGTCAATATAAATCAAAACTTTTGAATATTTTTTTTTAAAAAAAATTTTAGATACGAATTTAAAACACAAAACATCTTGATGTCAAAAGATAGTATTTTTCATATAAACAATTGAAATGACTATTTTCTATCATAAAGCAAGGGAGTGAAAAACTAAATACCAGTTGAAATATGAAAATCGAATTTCTCCCCCTTTATGAAATACCAACACAAGCACATGCATAGGCTTGAAATAAGATACCAATTGAAAACTAAATCAATTGAAGCAAGATATTCATTTAAACATTCAAGCTTAAGCATAAACAAGATTTGTGCAAATATATATCTTGAGCACAAATAAAACATATATGTATGAAATTAGATACCAATAGAAATTGATACCATTGAAAGTGAAGCATACATACATAAACAAATATATGAGTATACAAAAAATGTCAAAATTGATACCAGTTGAAAGAGTTCAATGATACCAATTGAATCAACAATAATAATCAAGTGTATATCTCATATAATCTATACCTCCCAATCATGGTTCAAGTTTTAAATGATTTTCATTATAAAGCATGCATGAACATGATCTCCCATCCATCCTCCCATGAGGGTAGGGTTTTTCAAAAAAATAGATTTGAAAATAAGATTAGTTTGAAAAACTTTTTGGTAGAGTTTTTCAACTACCATATGAGGAATACCGTAACTAGTTAAATGGAAAATTTTTAAACTAGTACGAAATCCTTCAAGCAAGGAATAAACTAAAAATAATTTTCATAGAACATGAAATCCACATGATATCAAACACTCAAGTCAATGAAGCATAAATATGACTCATAAAAACAAACACATAAGTAAATAAGAAATGTGAGTGTACAAATAAAGTGTGAATATCATAATCATGAAAATATTCAATTAAGCTCAATTATTCCTTAAAACAAGAAAACACGAAAATCATGAAAATCATCTAAACTATTTAATCTTCAAGGCATATGTATGTCTAATACAAACTAAAGTATACATACATATCCAAAACACAACGAGTCCACAAAATATATGCATTAAGGCACGTGGCTCAAAAGGATAAACATGTATATCTAATAGTTTGGACAAGATAGACATATACATGAAGTTAGACAATTAAACACAAAAACAAGAAAAACTAAATCTTCATCAAAACAAATTTCATTTCAAGGTATATGTATGAATTATCAACACAATAAGTATACATACATATCCCTAAACACAATTGAGTCCATATATAGATTTGCATGAAAGGCAAATGGCTCAAGGGGTATACATGTATATCTTAAAGTTTGGCAATACAAACATATACATGAAGTGAAACACACAATCATAAAACAAATTCAAAAATGAGAATACAAGTTTAAAATGTATGAATCATCAAAACTAGATTATACTAGCACATTTAATGGGTTCAAATAAGCAATCAAGCCCAAACATATATAGATTTATTTGTGGCCCACTATATGCACGAATATATACCTAGTCTTAATGAAAACTAACATCTAAACATGTAATCAACACATGAAGCATAAAACACGATAAAAATTAACATGATAAACTTAAACATGATTATTATGCAAATCCTCATGTTATTAAACCTATGATAAACATGATAGCTAAAACAAACGGTGGGAACACAAAATATGGGTCCATATAAACATGGGTGTCTCAAAATGACTAAACATGTATATCACAAGTCTAATAAGCATGGCATTTTCATACTAATCACTAAAAATGAAACATGCTATGAAAGATAAACATGGAAAGCATGTAAACAATAAATAAGAGTTAGAGATTCGATACCAAAACCAATGAGGGCACCGCTCTAGTTCTCCAAACAAAAGTGGTCCTCTCCACAAAAAACTTTCCCTTGAAAGTGATGCATCCAATTGATTTCCTTTAAGCTCGGAACGCATCCACTCCAAGGTGACATCACTCTCACGTCATGTGAGAGCCCACACCTACATCAAAATAATAGGAGGAGTGGTCTTTGGTACCCATACTCTTTTGGGTCCATGGGGTTTAGTCCCTTCTCTAACCCAACAAAATTCTTTGCTAAATTTACATTATGTAATCTATCAAAGCAAAACTTAGCAAGGTGGCCCTTACGTCCACAATGTGTACAAGTGTACACATGAGCATACATGTGAGAAGTGTGTCCGTGAGGAGCATGTGTATGCCGTGTAGGGTGTGCATGAATAATAGATGGAACTTGTTTCTTTCGAAACAAAGATTCCAAACGTGTATGCCCAACAGCACATTGGCTCAAAGTGGAGCCCAAACAATCTACACTCTTCTTAAGTATGGATATATCATTGTTAATCTTAGAAGAAGTGGAGCATGCAATCGGTGGAGTGTGTGAAACTACCCTAGCATGGCAAACATGAGAATCAATCTTATTTTGTAAAATAATGTTTTTATCTAAACAAACATCTAAATCATTTGAAATAGAAAAAATTTTGTTTTTCAAATCAACATTCTCTTTTAAAACAAAATCTACTTTTGAAGACAAGTTCTCATTTTTCTTCAAAAGTGTTTCACAATCATTTTTAGATTTTAAAATTTTATTTTCTTTTAAAGCAAGGTCTAATTGAGATCTCAATGCATCCCTTTCATTAGAGACCTCAACCTTCCCTTGCAAAACATTGTCAAGTCTAGAATGCAAACATTTATTTTCTTTTTCAATTTCTAGACTTTTCTTTTTCAAAATCTTATATTTTTCTATTAATTTTTCACAAACAATAGATAGTTCTACATTTAAGGCATGAGCATCATAATTATCACATGAAGAGCTAGAACAATCATCACTATCTAAGTGGGTTTCCGATTGTACCTCAAGGGAGTCATTCCCTTGGACCATCAAGCAATGTGAGTCGGATTCTCCACTAGACTCCTCTTCTTGGATTTGTACTTGAAGCTCGGAGGTGGTGGTTGTTGTCAACAAATTCCACACTGCAAAGGCAGAATCAATGTTAGAAACACGTAAAAGATAATCTTTAGACAATGTGCTTCTAATGGCCTCAAGGGCTTGTGCATTGGCCCCTATATGGTTGCTATCACTAAGGAAGGATTCCTTGGTAATGGCAACATAAACTTTATGACCTAGGGTTTGTAAATAAACGGTCATCCTAATCTTCCAAACATGAATGTTGGAAGGGTCAAACATAGTTGGGGTCATGAAGGCCATGGTAAACTATATGTGTGCAAACAAGCAAATGCAAACAATAGATTAGCAAGCAAATGGATCTCACTCCTAGGATGTTAAGCCTAAGTATCAGGAGCACTAGCTCTGATACCAATTGAAAAAACACCTAGAGGGGGGTGAATAGGTGTTAGTGCTAATCTAAAACTAAATGCAAAACTAAGTGCGCTAAATGCGGAAGCTAATGCAAATTTTGCAAACTCACTTAATACAATTAACAAGTGTAGCCGAATTCCCCATGAAGGGCTTTGGACTAACTCCTCTTGATTCCCCTTGAATGGGTTGAGGTGCAATGTGAAGCTCTTGTTGATTAAGTATAAGTGAGGCACACACACAAGCAGCCAAGCATATAATGATATAGCAATATGAAAGTAATGCAAGGCACAACACTAGCAAATAGAAATGATATGGCAATATGATTTATGCTCAACACAAGCAAGTATGATATGAATGAAGTATGATGCTTTGCACAAATAAATGAGAGAGAGAGTTGAGAGATATTGGATCAAACGCAAACACACGGATATGTTTCGAGGTTCGAGCCCCTAGCTCTACATCCCCGCCTACACCACCGTGTAGGATTTTCAATCCACTATAGGAGTACCGAACTCCTCTCTCAATGCCACCGAGGCAATACAACCACAATCCACCTCTACCGAAGAGGGATAAGGCCCCGTAGCCAATACAAACACAATCACCTCTACCAAAGAGGGATCCAAACACAATACCACTCCAATCAACCTCTACCAAAGAGGGATACAACAAAGCAAGGAGGGTTTACAACTTAGAGGCTTAACCTCAAACACTTCTCTTTTCTCTCTTTTCCACAAAACAAAGATCCTAATAGATTAGGATAGTATGATAGCTCAAGTGTGGAAACAAGGTGTTTTTGGAAACAAGCAACAAAGAAAAACTAATTGGGAAGTCTCTTGTAAAAGATAGAAAATGAAAGATCAAATCAAAATCCCAAAACCTAGTTTTCTTTGATTTTCTAAAAACCCAAAACACAAATCAAATTGGAAGTTTAAAGCCCAAAACACTTTTGAAAACTTGTTTTAAACACTTTAGAAACTAGAAATTTTTCTCCTTGAAAATCTTAGCCAAAAACCCAAAGAGATGGGGTTTATATAGGCCCAATACAAAACTAGCCGTTAGAGCTGAGCTGACAGCTCTGACAGGCAGCGGTCGACCGGCCCGGTCGACCGCCAACGGTCAGAAATGTGACCGTTAGGCAACCACGGTCGACCGCCCCGGTCGACCCAAACAACAGAGAGCTCTGCTCTCAGACCGGTCGACCGTCCCGGTCGACCGTCCCAGTGTCTCCAAACGTGCACAAATTTGTGCACGTCGGTCGACCGGCCCGGTCGACCGACTTCAGCCTAGTCGACTAGGTCAGTTGACTTAGTCGACTAATAGAAGCCTGGAACAGAAACTGGGTCAGAAAAACTGAGAAAATTATTTTATAAAAATCTTTTATCTTTTCTGAAAATCCCATAAAACTTGTTTTAACATTTTGTATTGAAACACAAACTAGTGATAAAAATTTTAAGACATATATCAATCATATCAATTCATTTTTGAGTCTTGCAAATATTATCAAAAACAAAACTTGTATTTTTATCAAACTTGATTTTTCAACACATGAATGGGGATATCAAAATAAGTTTGTTTAGCAAGTTAAACCATGTATGTATATCTAGAATACATCTAATATACATAGAAATAAAGTAAACTTGCTTTGATCTACTATTCATGAAAACCAAATCCAAAACATAAAAACGTGTGTGTTATTGTGCACTTGAGCATATCAACTATACTAAGCTTTACAAATGGATCTAAAACACACTATCTAACTATGGATACCTAAGTCTTCTTGATGATCTTCATCTTCAAGTTGACTTGCTCCAAAACTCCATCCATGGGCTAGGCAAGGTATGATCTTGATGCTTTGGCCCTGGAATCTTCATGAAAAGCTTCTAAACTTCTTGTTGAAGCTAATCACCAACTAATATCTTGGTTAATGATCTGAAACTTAAACAACACAAGATTATTAGTAAACATAACTACATGCGTTAATTATCATCAAAACTCGGGTGGAAGGCCTTTGGGCCAACACATAGCTCGGTGTTCTAACTCCACAGGCAAGTGGCAAGGTTTTCTAAATACAACTCGATATGGAGACATACCGAGGACAGTCTTGTAGGCGGTCCTATAAGCCCATAGGGCATCAATGAGTTTGATGGACCAGTCCTTATGATTCTGTTCAACGGTTTTCTCCAATATGAGTTTAATTTGTCTGCTGGTGACTTCCACTTGCCCGTTCGTCTGAGGATGATAGGCCGTGGATAATTTATGAGAAATAGAGTATTTTCGCATTAGGGCTTCAAAAGCCCGATTGCAGAAATGACTCCCGTTATCACTAATTATCGCACGGGGGGCTCCGAAGCGTGAAATGATATTTTCCCATAAGAACTTGATGACAACTTGGTTGTCATTTGTCCTAGTTGGAATAGCTTCAGCCCATTTGGAAACATAGTCTACAGCCACCAAAATGTATTGGTTGCCATAGGACAGAGGGAAGGGTCCAATGAAGTCAATACCCAACAAATCAAAAATTTCGACCTCCAAGATAGGTGTAAGGGGCATCATGTCTCTCCGCGTGATTCGACCCGTCATTTGACATCTGGCACAGAGCTTGCAGAAAGTATACGCGTCTTTAAAGAGAGTGGGCCAGTAGAATCCACTCTGAAGTACTTTCTCAGCAGTTTTTTCGTGGACCAAAATATCCACCGCAAGCTAACTTGGGACAGAATGTCAAAACACTCTGATGTTCATCCTCAGGAAGACACCTTCTTATTATCTGGTCAGGACAATATTTGAATAAATACGTTCATCCCAAAAGAAACCATATTTGACTCATAAAGCGGTGTTTGTCCTAACCTGACCAATCGGAAGGTGTTCGCCCGGGTTGCAAGGTAATTTGCTATATCAGCATACCAGGGCTCTTTACACATTGTAAAAATGCGTTCGTCAGGAAAATTGTCATTTATTGGGATTGTCTCCTTTGGTGCATTGGGAATTCGTGAAAGGTGATCTGCTACCACATTCTCAACACCCTTTTTGTCCTTGATTTCCAATTCAAACTCTTGCAAAAGAAGTATCCATCGAATAAGTCTAGCCTTTGTGTCCTTCTTTTGCATTAAGTATTTAAGGGCGGAGTGATCAGTGAAAATCGTTGTCCTGGACCCTAGTAGGTATTGACGAAATTTTTCCAACGCAAACACAACAGCTAAAAATTCCTTTTCAGTAGTTGTGTAATTTAGTTGGGCTTCATTAAGCGTCCTACTAGCATAGTAGATCACGTGTTGCTTATTATCAACACGCTGTCCTAGAATAGCGCCTATAGCATAGTCGGAGGCATCACACACATAATCTCGAATGGCCTAGTCCAATCAGGTGCAGAAATTATCGGCGCTGAGACAAGTCTGTGTTTAAGCTCCTCCCAGCTTGTAAACATTCTTCATCAAATTTGAAGGGTACATCTTTTCCTAAGATTTGTCAAGGTTTAGAAATTTTGCTAAACCCTTGAATGAATTGTCTGTAGAAACCGGCGTGCCCTAGAAATGATCTAATATCTTTTAAGCATTTTGGCTCAGGGAGCTTTGTTATTACTTCCACTTTAGATTTATCAACCGCAATTCCTTTGTTTGAAACTTCGTGCCCGAGAACGATTCCGTGCTTGACCATAAAGTGACACTTCTCCCAGTTGAGTGTCAAGTTTTTCTCCATGCATCGTTGTAAAACAAGCTTAAGATGGTACAAGCATTGTTCAAAGGAATCGCCATAAATCGAGAAATCATCCATGAAAATCTCCAAAATCTCTCCACCATGTCTGAAAAAAGCTATGCATGCAACGTTGAAATGTTGCGGGAGCATTGCATAGGCCGAAGGGCATTCTTCGGTATGCAAATGTTCCAAAGGGACAGGTGAAGGTGGTTTTGTCTTGATCCTCGGGAGCGATAGGGATTTGATTATATCCTGAATATCCATCCAGGAAACAATAGTACTCATGTCCCACTAGTCTCTCGAGCATTTGGTCAATGAAGGGAAGGAAAAAGTGGTCTTTACACGTGGCAGTGTTCAATTTTCGGTAATCAGTACAGACTCGAATCTTCGTAGGAAGTCGAGTTTGTACCAATTCTTTCTTATCGTTTTCTACCACAGTAAACCCTGTTTTTTTGGCACAGCGTGGACTGGACTTACCCATTGGCTATCGGATATGGGATAGATAATCCTATTGTCTAACAGCTTCAAAATCTCAGCTTAACAACCTCCTGCATGATTGGGTTCAGTCTACGTTGTGGGTCACGTTTTGGTTTAGCATCCTCCGTCAAATAAATCCGGTGTTGTACTATGGAAGGACTAATCCCCTTTATGTCAGCCATGGTCCAACCAATGGCTTCTCGATTTTCTCTTAACACTGTAAGAAGATCCTCTTCTTGTTGTTTCGTGAGATGGGATGCAATGATCACGGGAAAAGCTTCTTTCTCATCCAAGTATTGGTACTTGAGATGGTTGGGAAGAACCTTAAGTTCAGAAGAAGGGACAGGATCTATCAATGATTGTTCTTTATGCAGGGAAGGATAGGGGTGGCATTTGTGGCCCATTCCACAGTCGGCTCAACGATCTGATCAAAGGTTGAAGTCATCAGACTCCAACTCAAATTCTTCATCGGACTCATATTCAATCTCCATGTCATGTTCACTTGTTAATCCCTCGATTAAGTTCACTTCAAATGACTCATTATCCAAATCTCGAGGTTGTTTTCCCAGGTGGAAAACATTCACCTCTTTTGTCATATCTCCAAAAGTTAGACGCATTGAGCCATTCCTACAGTTGATGATTGCGTTTGCAGTGGCTAGGAAAGGTCGTCCTAGAATGACAGGTGTCTGAGCTCTGAGATTGTGTACGGGTTGCGTCACTAGAACAATGAAGTCTACGGGGTAAATGAATTCCCCGACCCGTATTAGAATATCTGTAATCTCCCCTTTGGGAATCTTTACAGATCGATCAGCCAGTTGTATAGTAACTTTGGTTAGACGGAGGTCGCCTAACCCAAGTTGCTGATATACAGAGAAGGGAAGAAGATTGATGCTTGCTCCTAAATCAAGTAACGCCCTGTTGATCGTGGTCTGTCCAATAATACAAGAAATGGTTGGACTCCCTGGATCCTTATATTTCACAGGAATTGGCCCAGTGAGCAACTCACTTATGTTTGAAGCTAGAAAGACCTTCTTTAGGACATTTGCTTTCCTTTTCTTGGTGCACATTTCTTTTAAAATTTGGCATATGATGGGACTTGTTTTATGGCATCAAGAAGGGGTACGTTGATCTGGACCTGATTAAACATTTCCCTAATCTTTTCTATTTGAGCATTCAGCTTTTGGTTTGCTAACCTATTAGGAAATGGCAATAGGCTTGTATGGTTGCTCATTTGTCTTGTCTTTGACATTGGATTTGGAAGTTGATGGTTGTGAACTTGAAGATGGATTGTCTTGAGTTGGTTGTACCAAAACAGGAGGTGTTGATATTGACACTGATTTATTGGATTGATTGGAAACCTTATTGTCTATCTGCTTTCCAGATCTCAGAATATGAACAGTGTTGCATTGACTTGGCCTATGTCTTCAGCTTCATGAATAGGGAAGGGGTTTTTTGGATTAGGTAATGGCTGACTTGGTAATGTTCCTTTTTGTCTTTCATTCAAAGAGTTAGCCAGTTGACCTATCTGAACCTCCAACCTATTGATAGCTTGATTATGTGTGTTCATCATTGAGGCCTGGGTTTTGGATAAGGTTTCAATCATTCTTTCTAAATCTTACAGTTTTTTATCTGGATGATTTTGTGTTTGTTGCTGATATGTGGGATGGAAGTTTGCTTGAAAATGTGGTGGACTCTGATATGATTGGAAATTTGGTGGATTTTGGTGGAAACTGGGTTGATGAGACTGAGCAGGATATTGATGTGAGAATGGTTGCCTTGGTTGCTCATGATCTGATTGACTCCATGAGAAATTTGGATGGTTTCGCCATCCCGGGTTGTATGTTTTGGAGTATGGATTGTAGTTGGGTCTGGTGTATGCTGCATTCATATTTTCAGGGTACATTTGAGATTGCTAGACAGGACACTCTTCAAACAGGTGGTTAAGATCATGGCAGTAGGTACAACCCGGGTTGATCACAGGTGGTGGGTTGACCTGATTCACAGCAGTTGGTTCCCTAGCTTCGAGCAGTTCAATCCTTTTCATCAATTGTGTTATTTTCGCCTCGGCAGCTATGGACGATTCAATCGAATGCATACCAGTTCTGGAAGTGGTGGGATTGGGTTTCTCTGGGCATGACTCCCACTGGATGGTTTTTTTCTGCTAAGCTTCAAAGAGGTCCCCAACCCTGATTATCATCGTTTTTCAAAAATTCCCCTTGGCACATGGTTTCAAGGAGTGTCTTGGTTTGGTAGTCAAGTCCGTCATAGAGAATTTGGCACTGTCGCCACTTCTCTATGCCTTGATGAGGACATAGGGCTAGTAAATCTTTAAATCGTTCGAAATATTTACAAAATGGTTCATTAGATTCCTGCTTGAACTGCATTATGTTTTTTCTCATGAGGGCTGTCTTATGAATGGGATAGAACTTCTTAAGAAAGACTTTGACAAAATCATCTCATGAAGAGACAGAACTGACGGACAGATTATATAGCCATTTCTTAGCTATATCCTTAAGCGCGAAGGGTATGAACCTTAATCTAACAGCGTCCTCCGTCAGTTGGGAAATTTTCATCATCAAACACACTTCTTCAAACTCACGAATGAAGAAAATGCATCCTCGGACTCTAAGCCATGAAACCTCGGGAGTGTATTTATGAATTGTGGTTTAAGTTCAAAGTTGTTTTCATTTATCTCAGGTAAAAGAATGCATGAAGGAAGTGAAGTGCGAATAAGGTAGAACTTGTCTTGGAGGGAAGTATTGTTGGCCATAATTGGGATTGTGTCAAAGGGTGGTGTTTGTGCAAGTGTAGAAATCCTAACAAGTCTTGTAGAAGTTGGATCCCTGTACCACTCTTGCATGCACAATCACAGACAACGTTCACCGATCAAACAAGCGAAGAAAAAGGAAAATAACAAATAAGAAAAGAAAAAGCAATCACAAGCTATCTAGGATACCTGAACCTAGACGACTCCTAACTGTTCGATGAACAAAAGAAGGTTATTGCTCAAGTCAGACCACAGTTAATCAGCCAGGTAGGGTAAAATACGGTGGGAGGTATCCGTGCGTAAGCAACGGGCCTCAATTATGCCAACCACCACGGTATCTTCGAGGCTTAACATCTTAATCCCCAACCTTAGACCCTGATTTGACTGGAGTAATGAATCAAAAAATTTTCAACTTCAGTTGATCTCTTAATGAGTCCGGATGTCCCTAGGGGCCAACGTCTATCAATTTTTATTAAAGAGCTTGGGATTGTGAGTGCTTGGATGATGATTTTTGGGCCAAGGAAAGGGTGATGAAATCCCCACCTTATCTTGTTTATTGGGTGGTGCCCTTAAGATCAATTTTGTGCAAGTGTACAATATATGCAAACAAGATTCACTCAAAGCGATGTAAATCAACCAAGAGGTGAGTCTTATTCTAAATGCAATGCGAACGTACCTTGCTCCAGCACTCTTCAACAGTAAAGTAAATGAATTGAAAAGACACGTGCCTAAAATGCAAACGTCTAATCAATTTTTAAAATTTTCAACAAATGTTTTTACTGTTGAGTTATTAGCAGGCTCCTGGTGATAGCATACAAGAATAAAATTTTGCAGCAAGCTATGATTTTGCAACGCAAGCAGCCCTGCACAAAACCTGTTAGTAGTCAACTCCTCTTTGCCGCGGATCCGCGGCTTTGGCCGAGAAAACGCGGCAAATCAGAGAGTGCTTGGTCTCTGCTTTCTTGAGCAGAGCCCAAGACCACTTATGTGTTACTGCAATGCATTGTTTCCTGTTTCCCTAACCTGTAACCTGCAACAGAGAAGATAATTCGTTTAGTTCTAAAAACTCAAATAAAACCGTTACTCTCCCGGCAACGGCGCCAAAAATTTGTTCGGAATTAGGAGTTTACTAGTATTCAGAGAGAGGGTTAGAGTAAACCTTTGACGTTCGTGTGTTGATGTTCAAAAGCTCCAAATGTAGTTGTAGGTTTACTATACTCCTTCCGAATCACCGTCGTAGCATAAGCTATTACGGGTCGATTCCACAGGGAGAGTTGGCGATAGAAGCATTCACGGTTTTTATATTGAGTTTGTTTTAAGAAGGAAACGAAGGTTCTTCTATGCTTTAAGAAAATAAAATGACATAGAAAGTGGATGAAAAATTCTTTGTTGGTTTTGTTGAAGAAAGAGGAAAAGGATGAAAGGAAGGTGAAATGAACTTGGATGTAGCTTGAAAAGAGAACTTTTTAAGAAAGGAAACTTTGAAAAACTATAGGGAGAGAAACCATGACTAACTAACACTCTACTTTACTAAATTACTAATCTCATAGGGTGATGCATGCCTCATGTTGATTCATCGGCAAAGATTTGTCTTGCTTGTTTGGTCAAAGTATTGTCCCATGTAGAGGATGAGTTATCTTCTTGGCTTGACTCGTTGCCTCATTGATTCATTGTCTCCCGAGATAGATTTTCAGTGATGGAATCAAGGATAGTCACTCAAGGATATGCTAAGAAAGAAGATACAAGATTCATTAGTCCATCAAAGCTATACTTAAGCTAGCATTGAAGTAAGAAAGTTGTACTACTAATCAATAGCATAGTTAGGTGCTCCATCTTCATGTTCCATCAAGGCACTTTTTCTAAAGACAAGGCTCTAAATGAGGCTCACATGAATCATATGGAATGGGAACAAGCATTTGTTAAGAATTAAAGTAACTCATCTTCATTGGGGATAATTGAGACTTGAAATTTGCAAGACTACAATAAAGCATCCAATGAATCACATGAATTAGCAATCACCCAAGAGTTAGTAGTTAGTAAAGTTAGAGGTTAGTTAGTCATGTTAGGAAGTTAGCTAGACATTGAAGTAAAAAGCAAACAACAATCCATTGTAGAAGGAAATGCAAAAAGTAGTAAAAGCTTGAAGAAAACAATGCACTAGAATGAGAAAAGATGTGAAGAAAGAAGGATCAATTCTTGCATTGAGTTGTCACCTCTCTAATTACAAGATTTCTCACTATCTCTCTCTCTCTCTCTCTTTGCTGAATTCTAGAAGGAGAAAGAAAATTACAAGAGCAACTAAAGAAAACCCAGAGAAAATCCCAAAAATTCCCTCAAAATACAATGCTCTTCTCTCCTTCTTGATTACAGAGGCCCTAGGGGTTTATTTATAGGCTCTAGGGAGTGAGGCCTTCAAATCACAGCCGTGGGATTAAATGCTGGCTCAACGGCCAAATCATTGCCGCGGATCCGCGGCCAAAGCCGCGTTTCCACGGCAGAATCTAGGCCGTTGCACCAGCGATTTCTTCTGACATTCTGTTATCCTCCAGGTGCCTTGCTGGACCTTCTAGAAAGTAAGGAATATCCGTGAATGAATCCAGACATGGGCTTCTCCTTTGGGCTTTTCCTTTGGGCTCTTTAATTAATCCCTTAGTTCCCTTGAAAAATCATTGTTGATGGGCCTTCATCTCCATTAATGGACGACCTGAAAAGAGAGGAAAAAAGCAATAAAAATCTCATTTTTCTTTACATAAAGCATAATATGGTAGTGAAAATGATTCAAAAATGAACTCCAATCAGTTCCCTCACTGACTGCTTCAGAAGAGGAAACAATAGTTCTCGCTGCAGAACCCAACCAACTTGTGGCAGAAACTCATTCGGGCCAGTCACATTTAAAAAGTATGACGAAGTGGCGGCAATCCCTCCAAACCCACTACAGAGTCAGCCAAGCCCTCCACAAAACAACCCCATGGAGAGACAGAAAGAGCTTCGATTTTCTAAAGCCCTCTCAAGACACCGCGGAAGGATCCACAACATCTTACTGCTTTGACGTCCTGACTCAACTGGCCAATATCCCCGGCCGAATTACTCTTTACGAACTCCTGAGGTTATCAAAATCAACCAGGGAGGCTTTGAGAGCGGCTCTAGCTGACGCTGAGGTTTTTATGACCCAGGTGCCGGTTGGACCACGGGAGGAAGATGTAGAGGACTGCCTCCACGCCTCCCAAAATGCTCCATGCATCACTTTCACGGCAGATGATATGCAGGTTAAAGGGAAACATGATCGACCCCTATACTTCACAGAGTACATCGGATCATCTGAAGTAAGCCGCATTCAGGTAGATCCAGGGTCTGCATTGAGCATTATGCCTCGCCGGGTCATGTAACATTTAGGGGTTCCTACCTACCGGTTGAGCATCACCCAGACTACCATTTATGGGTTCAATGCCAATGGTACCCATCCAATGGGGAAGATCAAGCTCAAATGCCAAATTGGGGACTTAAAGTCGGAAGTGACATGCTACGTGATCGATGCTGACACCTCCTACAATTTGCTGCTGGGACGACCATGAATTCATCGTTGAAAGTACACCTAGAGGGGGGGTGAATAGGTGTACCGCTAATCTAATGAACTAAATGCGGAAATTAAAACTAAATTGCAACAATACTTTGTGCAACCAACGAGTGTAGCCGAATTTCCCGTGAAGGGCTCTGGACTAACTCCTCTTGATTCCTCTGAATAAGAGTTGAGACGCTATATGAAGCTCTCGTGGTTAGGCACAAGTGAGGCACACACAAACAATCCAAGCATATAAGGATAGGTAATAATGAATTAATGCAAGGCACAACACAAGCATATAAGATATGATAATATGAATGATGCAATGCACAAATAAAGAGAGAGAGAGAGAGAGTTGAGAGTCAATCGATCAAACGCAAACAACAAGATGTGTTTCGAGGTTCAAGCACCGAGCTCTACGTCCCCACCTTCACCGAAAAGGATTTCCAATCCACTAGGAGTACCGAACTCCTCTCTCAACCAATACAACCTCCACCGAGGCAATACAAATGGTCTACCGAAGACCGAGTACCAAACTCCACCAATCGAATAAATACAACCTCCACCGAGGCTAACACCAATCCATCTCTACCAAAGAGGGATACAAATCCAACACCAACTCCGCCTCACCAAGAGGGAGTAAACCACAACCTCAACCTCTACCAAAGAGGGAGCTAACCCCAACCCAAATCCACCTCACCAAAGAGGGATATCACAAATAAAAGGTGGTTACAACAATGTGATCTCAAAGACCACAAACTCAATCTCTTTCCCACAAATAAAGATCCTATAGAATAGGATAGAATGATAACTCAAGTGTGGAAATCAAGGTGTTTGGAAATCAAATAACAAAGAAAAATCCTTGGGAAAACACTTGCAATATGATAGAAATAAAGATCTAACGCAATATCCCAAAAACTTATTTTTCTTTGATTTTTTCAAACCCTAAAAACAATATAAAGATTGATCTTTTGAAGCTCTAAAACACTTTTGAAATCTTGAATAAAACACTGAAAGAATGTAGATTTTTTTGGCTCTTAAAAACTTGGAGAAAAACCCACACAAATGGGGGTATTTAAAGCCCCAATGGAAAACTAGCCGTTGGAGCTGAACTGGTAGCTCTGGCGGCTGGCGGTCGACCGCCCGGTCGACCGCCAACGGTCAAATTTTTGACCATTGGAAGCCTTCGGTCGACCGCTCGGTCGACCGTCCAAATCCAGAGAGCAAATGCTCTCTGGCCGGTCGACCGCCCGGTCGACCGTGCCTTGCTTACGGCAACGTGCACAAGTTTGCACACGTCGGTCGACCGGTCCGGTCGACCGGCCCGGTCGACCGCCAGAGCCTGGCAGAAGGCAATCTCGGTCAGAAAAACTTGGTATTTTTATATCTAAAAAATCTCATAAAACTTCTAAAAATCCACAAAATAGTTTCTAACATTATATATGATATACAAACATGTGTTAAAAATTTCAACACAAATATCAAACATTTTAAACCATTTTTGTGTTATGGAAAAATTACCAAAAACCAAACCTGTATTTTTCCAAAATTAGACTTTTCAAATAAACTTTGTCCAAACCTTATCCAAATACAAAAACATGATACTTAAACACTTTAAAGCATGTTGCATATGGATAGAAATCCAATATACACGAAACATATATATATTCATGTTTTTGACTTTAAATACGAAAATATGTTTTGTTAAAATACCAAAACACCAAGACTCATGAATAGGCATATCAAAATAAGTTTGTCTAGGAAATTTAGCATGCATGTATATAGAACACATCTAATATATATTTAAACCATTTAAACTTGTATTGATCTAACTATTCATGAAAACCAATCTCGGTTAAACCAAAAACCGAAAACCAATATCCAAAACATAAAATGTGTGTGTGTTGTGAACTTGAGCATATCACACTATCTAGTCTTTACAAATGGATCTAAAACAAACTATAAACTATGTACCGAGGTCTTCTTGACGAACTCCGTCTTCAAGCCGACTCGATCCAAAACTCCGTGATCCACCAAGCTAGACTCCAACGAGTGCTATGTATGATCTTGATGCTCGGGCTCTGGAATCACCATGTGAAAGGCTTCAAAACTCCTTTGTTGAAGCAATCACCAACTAATATCTTGATTAATGATCTGAAACTAAACATCACAAGATTATTAGTAAACATAACTACATGAGTTAATCATCATCAAAACTAGAGTGGAAGGCCTCTGGGCCAACAATCTCCCCCTTTTTTATGATAACAAAACTCATGGAGTTATATATGCATGGATTAAAGTTAAACTTCAAAGAAGCTCCCCCTTAACTCATGCATAGGAATAAATAATAAATATATGCAATAAATATTGAGCATAAAAATGCATAGACATGCATAAAACAATGAAAGGTATAAAACATGTTCTTGAAACCAATTAAATGGTAAAACTGTATTACCAAATAAACATGCTTTTTGATACCAAAACAAATTATTGCTACTTTTCATAAACATGTTCTTTTAAATAAAGCTCTTGATACCAAAATTAAATGAAAATGAAGTAATGGTCTTGAAACCATTAAAATGCTCTTGATACCAATAAATACCAATAAACAACAAACTAATAAAAAACTATGTTTCTAGATAAACAAACATGCATATAACTCAAATAATTCTCCCCCTTTTTGTCAATCATCAACAAAGGGGTCAATAAAAAAATGTTCTCCCCCTTTTTGTCAAAAAAAATGATATCAACAAGGGGTGCAATCAAATATGATACCAATTAAAATATGTCAATGTAGAACATTTTGATACCAATTGAAAGGAAACATAAAAACATTTAAGAATTGATACCAATTGAAAGTAAATAAAGGCATTGATACCAATTGTGAGAAAACAAATAAAATCTTGATACCAATTGAAAATATTCAAATAAACATCTTGATACCAATTGTAAGAATTTGTCATTTAGAATATATGATACCAAAATAAGATAAATATTCATTTTTTAATCATTTTATATCGTACAGTATGGGAGTAGAAATCATTGGTAAACAAAATACCAATTGAAAGACAAAATATGAATTTTCTCCCCCTTTATGAAATACCAAATAAACGATGCATAAGCTTGTATTGAATACCAATTGAAAACTAATCAATTAAAATATGATAGTCATAAAAACTCAAGCTTAGCATATATAACATTTGTGCTCAAAGATATAGGGATATAGTAAGCACAAATAAAATATGTATAGGTGTATGAAAAATGAGTACCAAACAAAATAGATGATATCAATTGAAAGCATACATACACAAAAAAAATATGAGTATACAAAAATGTCAATATTGATACCAATTGAAAAGATCCAATGATACCAATTGAAACAACAATAATATCAAATGTATATCTCATATAACCTACCACCCATTTCATGCACATGTTTAAAAATGATTTTCAATAAAAGCATACAAGGCATGGTCGCCCATCCAACCGCCCATGGAAGGTAGGGGTTTTCAAAAATAGGTTTGAAAAATATAGTAAGTTTGAAAACTCTACCATAACAAAGAATACGAACTAGTTAAATGGAAAAACTTGTAAACTAGTACGAAATCCTTCAAGTAAGGAATAAAACAAAAATATTTTTCATGAAAAACATGTAAATCACATGGTCAGTAAACACTCAAAGTCCATAAAACCCATACATACTCATGAAAACATAATCATGAGAAATACTTAAATGAAGTGAGTGTACAAGTGTTATGTGAAACACATAATCATGAAATTAGGCAATAAAGCTCAAAAATTCCTTAAATCATGAAACACAAGAAAATCATCAAAACGATTTAATCTTCAAGGCATATGTATGTCATGTACAAACTAAAGAATACATACATATCCAAACACAACGAGTCTACAAATGTATATGCATGAAGGCACGTGGCTCAAAGGATGTATATGTATAGACGATAGTTTGGACAGATAGACATATACATGAAGTTAAACATATGAACATGAAAATTATGGATAGAACAGGAATACAAGTTAAATGTATGAATCATCAAAACTAGACTATACTAGCACATCTAATGGGTACAAATAAGCGTTCAAGCACAAACATATAAAAGGTTATTTGTGGTCCACTATATGTACAAGTATAAATCCTATTCTTAATGAAAACTAACATTTAAACATATATTCAAAACTAGAAGCATAAAATGAGACATAAATCGACATGATAAACATAAAAATGATCATTATGTAAATCCACATGCTATTAGAGCTATGATATACATAATAGCTAAACAATGGTGAGAACACAACATATGGGTCCATATAACATGGGTGATCTCAAATGCTATGCATGCACGTCAAAGGTCTAATAATCATGGCATTATCATAATAATCTATAACATCAAAACATGCTATAAACAATGATATGAACGCATGTAAATAAACGGGAGTTAGAGATCGATACCAAACTGATGAAGACACCTCTCTAGTTCTCCAACCAAGGTGGTCCTCCCACCAAACTTCCCTTGAAAGTGATGCATCCAAATAATCCTCTTTAAGCTCGAAACGCATCCACCTCAAGGCACCATAACTCTTACGTCATGCGAGAGCCCACACCTACATCATAAACAATAGGGGTGGTCTTTGGTACCCACACTCTTTTGGGTCCATGGGAGTTAGTACCTTTTCTAACCCAAACAAATTTATTTGATAAATTAGAATCATTTATACGATCATAACAAAATTTAGCAAGGTGGCCCTTACGTCCACAATGTGTACAAGTGTACACATAAGCATACATGTGATGGGTGTGTACGTGACGAGCATGTGTATGCCGTGGAGGGTGTGCATGCAAAAGATGGAACTTGTTTCTTTCAAAATAAGGATTCCAAACGTGTATGACTCAAAACACAATAACTCAAAGTAGAGCCCAAACAATCTATATTCTTCTTAAGCATAGATATATCATTTTAATTAAGAAGAAGTGGAGCATGCAATAGGTGAACTAGGAGAAACTATCCTAGCATGGCAAACATGTGAATCCATATTATTTTTCAAAGATTCATTTTTCTTTAAACAAACTTCCAAGTCCTTTGAAATGGAAGCAATTTTCATTTTTAAAGAATCATTTTCTTTTAAAACAAAATTAACTTTTGAAGACAATTTTTCATTTTTCTTCAAAATTATCTCACAATCATTTTTATTTTTTAAAATTCATTTTCTTTTAGGGCAAGTTCAAGCTTAGATTTCAATGAATCCCTATCATTAGAAATCTCCACCTTCTCTTGCAAAATCAAATCAAGTCTTGAACATAATCCTTGTTTCATCTTTTAGTTCAAAACTCTTCTTCTTTAAAAGATTATATTTTTCTAAAAGTTTTTCACAAATAATAGAAAGTTCTTCATTCAAGGCATTGACATCAATATTTTCATCACAGAAGAACTAGCATCATCACTATCTAATTGAGTTTCCGAGTATACCTTAAGGGGGTCATTCCCTTGGACCATAAAGCATTGTGGCTCGGATTCTCCACTAGATTCATCCTCCATTATGTTAGGCGTTCGAAGCTCGGATGAAGTCAACTTGTTCCACACTGAAAAAGCGGAATCAAAGTTAGAAACAAGCATAAGATAATCTTTGTTAAGCGTGCTTCTAATAGCCTCAGGGGCAAGTGTATTGGCCCCTATATGATTGCGGTTACCAAGATAGAATTTCTTGGTAGCGGCAAGGAAAACATGCAAGCCTAGGGTTTTCAAATACATGGACATCCTAAATTTCCAAGTGTCAATGTTGAAAACATCAAACATGGGAGGTGACAAGAAATTCATGAGTGTGTGCAAACAAATAATGTGCAAATGCAAATGATAGATTAGCAAACCAAGATCACACTCCTAGGTGGTTAAACCAAATATCAGGAGTGTAGGCTCTGATACCAATGAAAGTACACCTAGAGGGGGGTGAATAGGTGTACCGCTAATCTAATGAACTAAATGCGAAAATTAAAACTAAATTGCAACAACACTTCGTGTAACCAATGAGTGTAGCCGAATTCCCCGTGAAGGGCTCTGGACTAACTCCTCTTGATTCCTCTGAATAAGAGTTGAGGTACTATATGAAGCTCTCGTGGTTAGGCACAAGTGAGGCACACACAGACAATCCAAGCATATAGGGATAGGCAATAATGAATTAATGCAAGGCACAACACAAGCATATAAGATATAACAATATGAATGATACAATGCATAAATAAAGAGAGAGAGAGTTGAGAGTCAATCGATCAACGCAAACAACAAGATGTGTTTCGAGGTTCGAGCACCGAGCTCTACGTCCCCGCCTTCACCGAGAAGGATTTCCAATCCACTAGGAGTACCGAACTCCTCTCTCAACCAATACAACCTCCACCGAGGCTAACACCAATCCACCTCTATCAAAGAGGGATACAAATCCAACACCAACTCCACCTCACCAAGAGGGAGTAACCACAACCTCAACCTCTACCAAGAGGGAGCTAACCACAACCCAAATCCACCTCTACCAAAGAGGGATATCACAAATAAAAGGTGGTTACAACAATATGATCTCAAAGACCACAAACTCAATCTCTTTTCCCACAAATAAAGATCCTATAGAATAGGATAGAATGATAGCTCAAGTGTGAAAATCAAGGTGTTTGAAAATCAAATAACAAAGAAAAATCCTTGGGAAAACACTTGCAATATGATAGAAATAAAGATCTAAAGAAATATCCGAAAAACTTATTTTTCTTTGATTTTTTTAAAACCCTAAAACATTATAAAGATTGATCTTTTGAAGCTCTAAAACACTTTTGAAATCTTGAATAAAACACTGAAAGAATGTAGATTTTTTTGGCTCTTAAAAACTTGGAGAAAAACCCATACAAATGGGGTATTTAAAGCCCCATTGGAAAACTAGCCGTTGGAGCTGAACTGGCAGCTCTGGCGGCTGGCGGTCGACCGTCCGGTCGACCGCAAACGGTCAAATTTTTGACCGTTGGAAGCCTTCGGTCGACCGCCCAAATCCAGAGAGCAAATGCTCTCTGGCCGGTCGACCGCCCGGTCGTTCGTGCCTTGCTTACGGCAACGTGCACAAGTTTGTGCACGTCGGTCGACCGGCCCGGTCGACCGCCAGAGCCTGGCAGAAGGCAATCTAGGTCAGAAAAACTTGGTATTTTTATATCTAAAAAATCCCATAAAACTTCTAAAAATCCACAAAAATAGTTTCTAACATAATATATGATATACAAACATGTGTTAAAATTTCAACACAAATATCAAACATTTTAAACCATTTTTGTGTTATGAAAAAATTACCGAAAACCAAAACCTGTATTTTTGAAACTTAGACTTTTCAAATAAACTTTGTCCAAACCTTATCCAAATACAAAAACATGATACTTAAACACTTTAAAGCATGTTGCATATGGATAGAAATTCAATATACAAGAAACATATATATATATATATATATATATATATATATATATATATATATATATATATTCTTGTTTTGACTTTAAATACGAAAATATGTTTTGTTAAAATACCAAAACACCAAAACTCGTGAATAGGCATATCAAAATAAGTTTGTCTAGGAATTTAGCATGCATGTATATAGAACACATCTAATATACATTTAAACCATTTAAACTTGTTTTGATCTAACTATTCATGAAAACCAATCTCGGTTAAACCAAAAACTGAAAACCAATATCCAAAACATAAAACGTGTGTGTGTGTTGTGAACTTGAGCAAATCACACTATCTAGTCTTTACAAATGGATCTAAAACAAACTATAAACTATGTACCGAGGTCTTCTTGACAAACTCCATCTTCAAGCCGACTCGATCCAAAACTCCATGATCCACCGAGCTAGACTCCAACGAGTGCTATGTATGATCTTGATGCCCGGGCTCTGGAATCACCATGTGAAAGGCTTCAAAACTCCTTTGTTGAAGCAATCACCAACTAATATCTTGATTAATGATCTGAAACTAAACATCACAAGATTATTAGTAAACAAACTACATGAGTTAATCATCATCAAAACTAGAGTGGAAGGCCTCTGGGTCAATAATCGTAATTCTATCGTTCCCTCCACCCTCCACCAAGTCATGAAATACATCGACGGGAGCGGAAAGGTACGAACGTTGATTGCCGAAAGGCATTCGTTCAAGGGAGTCGAGAACTATTTCACAGACTCTCTCCTGTACCGGGACTCTGTGGAAACAAACGAGATCCCGCAACCAGAGGCGCCAGACTCTGGTAATGAAGCTAACACCGAGCCAGAGAAAGAAGAGTGCATGTGGGAAGTAGATCCACTTGTAACGAGCATTAATAAGCTCGATGTTGGCAACACAGCCATGATGTAGGCGGATGGTATATTAATGAAGAATTAGATTTGGCTTATTTTTCTGTGTTCGCTTCTGATTCAGTGCTGTCAGACACTAGTACTAAAGTGGATGATGACCCCTGGTCGGCAATGGATGCTTTGACATCATTACATGTACCAGTGAAATCATCCTTCAAAACGTACCAAGATGCCAGTAATGCGCAAGAATCAATATTCATGGTTCCAGCAAGACGGAAACGCCAAAAACCAATTCTTTTCGGACAAATCAAATTCGAGCCGATATCTCGTGAAGAATCAAAAAGTGAGAAGGAACTCCCTCAGTTCGGTCATTATTAGCCAAATGTACTCAGAATGATGGAAGCATGGGGTATGATCTGACAAATGGTCCAGGGTTGAACTTCAGCAAAGGAAGGAGAACACTACTCCGATCTTTTGTGCCAAAAGGGAAACCCCTGATTATTATCATCGAACTCGCAGGGGGTTGGGCTATGTGTCAACTCTGATCCCATCAGCCTCTGAGTCTGAAGAGTCATTATGCCATAATTACTCATCGGGCACGTCATCGTGGGAGTCAGATGTTAGTGTCGGCAATATCTTCAAAGAACTTTCAGTGAATATGGTTTCAACAAGCCACCTGGAAGACAGAGATGAAGAAATGATCCAATCTGATACAGATCCTTGGATCAAACACTTAAATACTCTTTGGGATACTCGCTTTGAACAAGGCGAGCCACCCACGGAGGATAAGATTGCTCAGATTAACCTAGGAGATGAGCTAATCCTAAGCCCATCTTTATAAGCGAAAGCTTGTCGCCCTCCGAGAAAGAAGATTTAATATCTCTTGTGCGAGAATATATAGATTTTTTCGCGTGGAATTACCAGGACATGCCTGGACTTGATCCTTGAGTGGCTATGCATCGCCTCAATATTAATTCGGATGTAAAGCCAGTCAAACAACAGTAGCGACGGTTCCGTCCAGAAGTAATGGAGGCAATTCAGTCAGAAGTCAAGAAACTTATAGACTCTGGCTTCATTAGGGAAGAATAGCATCCTGATTGGGTAGCCAATATCGTCCCTGCTGCCAAAAAGAACGGAAAGATCTGGATCTGCATTGATTTTCGCGAACTAAACGAGGCCTGTCCCAAAGACGAATTCCCACTTCCAATCACGGATGTCATGATTGACAATAGGTATGGATTCTAGTGAATATCCTTCATGGATGGATTCTCAGGGTATAACCAAATCAAAATGTATCCTGATGATGAAAAACATACATCTTTCAGGATACCTCTAGGGGTATACTGCTACATCGTCATGCCCTTCGGACTAAAGAATGCGGGGGCGACATATCAGAGGGCCATGAATGCCATTTTCCATGAACACATGCGCAAAACGGTGGAATGCTATGTTGACGACATTACAGTAAAAAACTGCACCAAAGGTGATCACATAACCGATTTAAAGGCTATCTTTGACATCATGCGGACCCATTAGTTGAAGATGAACCCCACCAAATCCTTCCTGGGGGTGGCCAGCGGCAAATTCCTAGGGTTTGTAGTAACTTCCACAGGAATTCATTTGGACCCGAAAAGGTTCGCGCCATTTAGGAGATGCAACCTGCACAGAATCTCAGAGAACTCAGGGGATTGCAAGGACGATTGGCATACATCCGAAGGTTGATCTCAAATCTCTCCAGAAGATGCCAACCCTTTACCAAAGGGTGTCTCGTTCATTTGGGACAATGCTTGCCAACAAGCGTTTGAGGAAATTAAACAATACCTCACACAACCACCAGTCCTTACAGCTCCGGTGTCCGAAAAACCTTTCCTGATATACGTCCGAGCAATGGATCATTCTCTAGGAGCTTTTCTAGCCCAGAACAATGATCAAGGACACGAGCAAGCAATCTATTATTTGAGTAGAACCATGATCGGGGCCGAACATCGATACAACCCGATCGAGAAGGAATGTTTGGTATTGGAGTTCGCTGTTCAGAAAATGCGACACTATTTGGTAGGCCAAACTATAAACGTCATATCAAAGGTTAACCCTTTGAGGCTACTCATGACAAAGCCATCGTCATTAAACGGCCAATTGGCAAAATGGGCCATACTGCTATCCCAATATGAAATGCACTTTTTACCACAAAAAGCCGTGAAGGGACAAGCGGTGGCAGATTTTCTAGCTGAGCATCCAGATCCGAGGGCAACTGAACTTTACGAGGATCTCCCAGACGAGGTCGCTGAAGTCTGCCTGACCCAGACATCTTTTGAAAGACAAGTGTGGCAACTTTTCTTTAACGGTGCATCGAGAACAGGCCCGAAAGGACATATCATAGCAGGAGTAGGGGTAGTACTCGTCTCCCCACAGAACTATGTGATTCCTTGAGCCGTCTCATTAACCGAGCCTTGTTCCAACAATGTAGCGGAGTACAATGCCCTTTTGATTGGAATGCAACTCGCCGATGAGATTGGCGTTAAAAATCTCGAGGCATATGGTGACTCTAAACTTATCGTCAACCAAGTTCGCGAGGAATACGAAGTCAGACATGAAGATCTAGTATCCTATTACAACGCAACTGTCCACATGGCTGAGAGGTTCATAAACTTTTACATCGACCACGTACCCCGCCAGCAAAATGCGCATGCAGATGCACTGGCGTCTCTCGCTGCCTCATTAGCCCTTCCAGCTGGAGTAGTAAAGAAAATACTTATCCACAGCCATGACCTGTGTTGCCCAAGAATCGCTTCTGAGGATTACCAGAAGCCGACAGGAGATGTCAAGTCAAAGAAGCTCTCGAGTCGTCAACCAGCCCAGAGCCTAGAGACTGGCGATTCCCTTACATTGATTATGTCTTGTACGGCATCCTGCCTGATGATACCAAAGAAGCGGCTGCCATTAGAAGAAAAGCCCCCAAATTCTACTATAATGCGATCACGCGAACACTGTATCGTCGATCGCATAACGGGATCTTGCTTCGCTGCCTATCACAAAAAGAGGCACAGGAGGTATTGAAAGAAGCCCATGACGGCATGTGTGGAGCTCATCAACCTGGCCCAAAACTTGGGGATCGACTCCAAAGGTTAGGATATTATTGGCCTAAGATGATCACTGACGCTATCACTTATGCCAAAAGATGTCACACCTGCCAAGTGCATGGTGATTTTATCCATCAAGAACCAGGATACCTCCACTCTACAACTTCTACCTGGCCATTTGAGATGTGGGGCATGGACGTAATTGGCCCTATCAGCCCACCATCATCAAAAGGACATCGGTTCATTTTAGCCATAACCAATTACTTCTCTTAATGGGCTGAAGCCATTCCTTTGAAGGAGGTAAAGTCATCTGATGTGATCAAATTCGTTAAACATCACGTCATCTACCGTTTTGGTATACCTCAGCGAATCGTCCATGACAATGGACCCCAGTTCGTCAGTCAGGCTTTTCAGAGGTTCTGCACTAAGTTCAAAATCTAGAGTTGTCCTCAACGGCATACTACCCCGCCGCTAATGGTCTCGCAGAAGCTTTCAACAAGACCATTGGCAAGCTTCTCAAGAAATTCGTCTCGAAAAGTCAGCGTGACTGGGACGACAAGTTAGGTGAATGCATATGGGCCTATCGCACAACTGTTCGAACCCCAACTAAAGCTACGTCATTTTCTTTGGTATATGGGTGTGAAGCCGTCCTTCCACTAGAAATCTAAATTCCATCTCTACGCGTTGCCTTGACAGCAGAGATGACAAAGGAGGAGAAGCATCAACTGCGACTCCAAGAACTGGAAGCCTTAGATAATAACGTCTGCAGGCCCAACAACAAGTCGAGCTCTACCAAGCCCGGATTACCAGAGCCTTTAACAAGAAAGTTAAGACGCGAACTTTTCAAGAAAGGTGATCTTGTCTTAGCCGTCAGAAGACCTATGGTGATGACACATAAGATAAAAGGAAAATTCCAGCCCAAATGGGAAGGACCATTTGTAGTAGAGTCAGTCTACTCAAATGGAGCATATCGCCTCGTAACTTCAAATGGTGATACACTCATGATGCCAATCAACGATAGATTCCTGAAAAAGTACTATCCTTAATAGTACTTTTCCTCTGATCAAGTTAATTTACACCTCTGATCAAAGCTCCAGATCCAAGAAAAGTTTCCTTCCTTTACTAGGTCACATCATAATTGATTAGTGACAAGCTAATCGGGCACTGACTGTACCATGATGTATGATGCAAATATTGAGAAAGAAACAAAAGGCTAAACTTGGGTTTTAGTATTGCTCTCTTCATTAAACATCCGACGCCTTCGGCGGCTAAGGACAGAGGAAAATGTTGGCTTCTAAGCCCAACATAAGTCTTCGATAACTCATCATGCTGAGGGGAATAGCATGGCTAGCCCACTCAAACGGTAGTTGGTAAAGGCACACCAAATTCGTTGATAGCTGAGGGTTTGCTAAAAATCCTAAGTGGACTTGGTCCCACTCTCTCCCCCAAAATCCCTTACCAATTCTCATACACAGAATGGTAGGTCTACAAAATACAGTCATTGCTACGTTAACATTATACCTCTAGCAATGAAAAATCTCAGTATTTCCTAGTAAGTACAAACCTTACTTGTCTCAACTCTATATGGAGTAGCAAGCCTTCAAATTTGTCAAGTTAACACTACACCTCTGACACTTTAAACTTCACTTGTCAATTCTCATCAGTAGAATGATAAGTCTTCAAAATTGCTTATATCGCAAATCAATCAATGTCAAGTTAAAGTTACACCTCTGACATTTCAAATTCTACTTGTCAATTCTCATCAGTAGAACGACAGCTCCCCAAATTGCTCCCATCACGAGCCAATTTCTATCAAGTTAATACCACACCTCTGACAAATTACTGTTAAGTTTCACATTACACTTCTAACAGTGATTAAGTTGCTGTCAAGTTCAATATTAAACCTCTGACAGTCATTTTCCCTCAGACTTCCGTATCGAAGCTGAAATGAGCGATGCTAAGCTTAACATCACACCTCTAGCATCTAGGTCATTGCTAAGTTCAATAATACACCTATGGCCATGACTTTCCCTCGGACTTCCTTGTCGAAGTCGAGATGACCAATGCCAAGTTTAAAATTACACCTCTAGTATTACCTCACTGCCAGTTAAACATTACGCATATGACAGTGACACTTTCAGCTTTCCCAAATGAAGCTGGAACACTCTCGAGTTAGTTAATATCACGCCTCTGACTCACACCCTTGTCGAGTTAACATCACACTTCTGGCAAGACTATATTCAACCCGTTAAGTTAATATCACACCTCTAAAGAAAAAAGTCCTCCTAGATTCCCCGGAGTCTAGTCTCACTTGTTATTCTCGTCAACAGAGTAACAAGTCCACTTAAAAAATAACATTGTTAGGTTAACATTATACCACTAACAGTGTCTTCACTAATTTCCAGCTGGGTCTTAGTGAAGTTAATTCCAAACCTCTGATGAAAACTCATCCTCCCTGGAGGTACAAATTCCACTTGTCATTCTCATTTATAGATTGGCAGGTCCACGAGAATTATCTTACTTCTGTCAAGTTAATATCACACCTCTGACAGCATTGTTGAATTTCTTGAAACAGGATTTTCCTATAAACTTTGACTCGTTAGGATTATTATCATATTCTTAGCAAGTCAAAGATCTTTTACTTCTATTCGTCTGAATTTCAATGCAAAAAGGGAATTCAAGATAATAGAGAAAGAAAACAAAAAGTGTCGCTTTTATTTATATCCAGACATATGAAAGTGATACAAGACGCTCTCTTATGCAATAAGATTGAGTGTTACAATAAAGGAGTACGAAGAAGTCCCTCTCTCTCAGTAAAAGGTTGCACTCACTCTTTAAATCATGCCCACCACTCCAAATACAAGATGTTTGGAAGGGCGCCAAAGAAGGGCAGAGCACTATGGTGACGATCGGATGCTGATTACATCATGATGCATGACGTAAACATCGAAGGAGTCCATCGTTGACTAAGAATAATGGTGTTTCTTGAGGCCAAAATTCAGTGAAGCCTTCTGATTCCACCCGACCAACTGGTATAGGTCATGACCCTTCGTTGATGAACATCTCTATCACCAGAAAGTCATCCAATGAGCATGGATTTTTCGTCGATGTCACTTCTGGGGTAAGATTGGTGAAGGGAGAATCTAAGACCTTACAGGTGACGTCTTGTTTCCAGTGACCTGCAAGAGGACCATACCCACCACCATATCCACCCCCATACCCACTGTGACTATGATGATCCCGGGCTACTGCCGATGCATTATGTCCAATGGGGTCTTGACGGATGTCATTAGTTGCGCAAATCTTTGTCTCCCATAAACAGGAGCCTTGACTTCTCCTCCAGAGCTTGACCATTGAGCTAGTTCGCTGGCCGATATATTCTCCCAAGGGCCCAGCGAATATGCGAAAGGCTGATTAAGGCTACCTGCGGGAAGTAAAAACTAGAAGGTTAGAATTCTGAAACAGAAGACTGAAAAACAGACGCGACTATAGCTGTAAACTTCAGACGCAGGGATGACCCGCGCAGAAAGTCAAATTCTATTACGACAGAAACAGACGCGATCAAAGTTGTGGACTTCAAATACACACAGATCTAAACGCGGTCTAGTTTTAGGCCCGTGTCTAAAATATGAGACGCGAAGAGAACCAGACGCGAAAATTACCACATCCTTGTTTGAGAAACAAGGGTTGCCACATTCAAGTCTGAAGCCCTCGGCCAGAATTAAAATTCTTTTAAATCAACAACCTCAAACGCAAGCTCTATATGCAAAGCTCGTGTCTCACTGTCCAGATACAAAGTCCATCACACTTGCGTCCAGAGGATTTTGAGTTAGAGTTCAGACTCAATCAACTCGCGCTTCATCAAGAAGTCTAAAAGGCGCGACTTTCAAATAATGGGCGCACCAGTCAGGCTTCAAGAGAAGGTCAAGAGAGTGAATCTCTTCAAGGGACAGCAAAACCGAAACTCAGTTGAACTGAGTATTTCATGGTGACAATTGATTCTTACCCGCAGAAGAACCCTCTAGAGGTTGAACTTTCTGCATCAAGGCGCGGATATAAAAGGTACTCAGAGAGACGCTTTTTGATCTTGAAATCACTTGACAGTGATAATCTTCAGGAAAGATTAAAGAAAAGCATGAAAGCTTTGAGTCTTCGCTGTCCATGGGGGTACATCCCATTGAAAGAAGAAGATTAAGTCAAGATAAAGACCCTCAGAGGGCCTGCTCTCAAGGGGAAACAGTCTAAGCGATGGACTGTTAAGGGGGCGAGGCCTATTTATAGGCAACCCATAAGGCTTGTAATTAATGGCATAAAAATCAGAGCCATCGGCCTTAATTCCCGCACGAACGTCAAAGCCCAATAAAGAGCTGACGTGTGGATTGCCGTTTCGGGAAATGTCGAGGACGCAAGTCCCCAATCGTCAACACTGACTCGGCATTTAAAGATTTAACGTCAAGCCCAATTAAGAGCTGACACGTGGATTGCCGCTTTGGGAAACGTCGACGACGCAAGTTGATTGGTTGCTAATGTTGCATATTTAATGTCACATTTCCATACTTATTTTAGAATAAAAGACTGCATTGTCCTAATTATTTGTTTAATTTATTTGCAGGCCCAATCCTTAAGGAGATGAAGAGAAATGAGCCCAAAAGCCCACCAGAATTCTGAATTAAATCAGAGTTAATTCGTACACATAAAATCAGGGCAAAATCAAGAGGTTGAAACCGGTTGAGAAGAATCCTCTCAGAATCGATCGGTTAAAGCCAAGAATCCAAGGCCATTTCGTCAGAATCCGGAGCTCAACGACAAAACCAACAAAGGATAAAGCCAGAAGAAACCCCCGGAGGGACCCACCAACAGGGTGTGGCCATCTGGCCACACCCTGGCCGCGAAAACGCGGCTTGGGCCGCGTTTTCGCGGCAATCTTGGGAAGTTAGGGGGAGCGTGAACTCCCCCGACCTCCCCGGGATCTTGGTGGTTGGGTTTTCTGCCTATAAAAGGCCATTATGTGCACTGAAAATGGACGCCAAGGCAGATTAGGATTTAGCCTAGTTTTTAATTCTTTATAGTTTAGGTTTTTTTCTTTTCTTATTATGTAATTTGTATGTAACTTAGGGTAGAAGAAGATTCATGTAAGTAAGAGAGAGGGGCTGATGTTGAGAGTGACACCGACGATGTACCCTACTCCTTTCTTTCATTGTCTCAGCAAGTAATAAAGGTAAATGCTTTGTTTGTTTTCTATTCTGCTTTACTTTATATTTGTTTTGCTTTCCTCTTCCTCTTCTACTTTACCTTGGTGGTATTTGTTGAGTGTACAAGTGAATTCCAAAGCAAGTATAACTAAGCTACGTGAGAGCCAGTGATTTGTTGCTAATGTTGCATATTTAATGTCAAATTTCCATACTTATTTTAGAATAAAAGCCTGCATTGTCCTAATTATTTGTTTAATTTATTTGCAGGCCCAATCCTTAAGGAGATGAAGAGAAATGAGCCCAAAGCCCACCAGAATTCTGAATTAAATCAGAATTAATTCGCACACACAAAATCAGGGCAAAATCAAGAGGTTGAAACCGGTTGAGAAGAATCCTCTCAGGATTGATCGGTTAAAGCCATGAATCCAAGGCCATTTCTTTAAAATCTCGGAGCCAAACTGCAAAACCAACTCCAGATAAAGTCAGAGGGAGAAACCGGGGAGACCCACCAACAGGGTGTGGCCACCTGGCCACACCCTTGCCGCGGAAACGCGGCTTGGGCCGCGTTTTCGCGGCTTTGTTGGGGAGTTAGGGGAAGCATTTGCTCCCCCGACCTCCCCGGGATCATGGTGGTTAGGGTTTTGCCTATAAAAGGCCTGTACTTGTACTGAAAAGGAAGCGAATGCATATTAGGATTTAGCTTAGTTTTTCATTTCTTAGTTTAGGTTTTTAGTCTTTCTTTTTATGTAATTTGTATGTAACTTAGGGTAGAAGAAGATTCATGTAAGTAAGAGAGAGGGGCTGATGTTGAGAGTGACACCGACGATGTACCCTACTCCTTTCTTTCATTGTCTCAGCAAGTAATAAAGGTAAATGCTTTGTTTGTTTTCTATTCTGCTTTACTTTACATTTGTTTTGCTTTCCTCTTCCTCTTCTACTTTACCTTGGTTGTATTTGTTGAGTGTACAAGTGAATTCCAAAGCAAGTATAACCAAGCTACGTGAGAGCCAGCGATAGTTCATGAAGATGTTCTCCTCTTCCAAATCCGCATCACTTCGTTCTTCTTATGCTTGACGATATAATGTGCACGGGGACCGAGCTCGAGTTTATGATCTATGCGTTGAACGCCTCCGAAGCAAAAAGGTAGAACTTGCAAAAAAGTTTCCAAGTAAGTCATCAATCAACTTAGGTAAGTTTCTCTTCACTTTTCTTTCTCTCTTTTCTTTCTTAGTTTGGATCACCAACCACTTCTTCCAAATCATTTTCATTCTTCTTTCCACTTCATTGTACATAATCGCTTTCTTTTGTTTTCTGAATTTTCCAACTTCTTCATCCTCCATTTTCTACTAACTTTAACTATACTTTCTTTTTCCATTTTTATAACTTTAAAACAGAGAAGAACTTTCGCTTATTTTCTTAACGATTTCAATAAAGAACTGTAAAGCTTCCATCGCAAACCCTCCTTGTGGATCACGACCCGCAGAGCCACTTGCTATAGCGGAAGAATTGAGCACTTGCACATTTTCTTTCTTAAGTTCTATAATCTCATATTTTTTGTGCAGGTTTTGCCTCAATCAAATTTTGGCGCCGTTGCCGGGGAGGGTAACATGTTTTTTATTGAAATCTGAATTTTTTTTTGAAAATTTTTTAGAACTAAATGAATTTTCTTCTCTGTTGCAGGTTACAGGGCAAGCAAAGTAGGAAAATAAGTTTGCAGTGACATATAAGTGGTATTGGGCCTCTGCTCTAGAAAGCAGAGACCCATTGCCCTCTGAATTGCCGCGCTTCCACGGCAAAAACCGCGGATCCGCGGCAATAAAGAGCTGACTACTAATAGATTTTTGCAGGGCTGCTACCTTTGCAAATTCTAGTTTGCTGCAATTATTTATTTCTTATATGCCATCACAAAAACCTGATAATAATCAACAGTAAAAAGTTTGTTGCAAAAGTTAAAAATTGATTAGACGTTTGCATTTTAGGCACGTGTCTTTTCAATTCATTTACTTTTACTGTTGAAGAGTGCTGGAGCAAGGTACGTATGCATTGCATTTAGCATAAAACTCACTTCTTGGTTGATTTATATCGCTTTGAGTGAATCTTACATATCTTGTACACTTGCACAAATTGATCTTAAGGCACTAACCCATTAACAAGATAAGGTGGGGATTTGATCACCCTTCCTTAGCCCAAAAATCACATTCCAAGCACTCACTAACCCAAGCCTAACTAAAATTGAGTAGACGTTGGCCCTAGGGACATCTCGGACTCAATTAGGAGATTATCCTAAGGGGAAAAAATGTTAGAATCTAACTCCTGCAAAATCAGTGTCTAGGAAAAGGATTGAGGGCCGAAAGCCCGAAGGTTGGTGGTTATTTAATTAAGGAACGTCTTTGACGGAAAACCTCCCACCAACCTTGCCCTAACCTGGCTGATTAGCTTGTGGTTAAAGTCTACATTAGACCTCCCGTGGACAGTCTAACCAGTTACGAGTCGTCTAGGTCCTAAGTCTACCCTAACTTAGGCTAGAATTTTTTCTTTTTTGTTTGTTTATTTGTTTGTTTTTCTTTGTTTGTATTCTATTGTGTGATATGGACTATAATAATAATTTTTTTAACTACAATAATAATCCATATTACACACCGACTTCATTTTCGGATATTACCAACCCGGCATATCATAACTTTGACCAACCTAGTGTGCCGGATTGGTCTTATCCGAATCAATATGACCCATACCCCCCATCTAATAACTATAATTTCCATAATGATTTCAACTCTTTACCGAGCCAGTAGGGATTCACCTCCCCCGAGCATAATTTCCAACCACCTTGCCCTCCTTCTCCACCCAGTCCACATTATGTTCAAGATTCATACTCAGTTCCACCCGTCCAAAATAGGAAACCATCAATTATGGAAATGAGTATGCGTGAGTCCAAACACAAATCCCAAAATCTGATGGACTCACAATTTCACTACCACTTCCAAGACAATTCTTCATCTTGTCATCAAAACAATGAACCTATCAACTATGAAAAGATGCTTGAAGCCATGACTCAGGCTCAAAACACTCGTAATCGTGACATAGATATGATGGTCGAATCTCTACATTCTCACCGTCCTGATGTCACTAACTATTCTGTTAGAGCCAAAGAGTCATGTAGTTTTGGAAATCAAGATTCCATTTCGGAACAACCTTTTGAACTTGCCCAAACTCCAAATAAATTGATAGTTTGGCAAGTTATCCCTTGCCTGAAATAGAACTTGAAGATGAATATGATCATGAACTAGAACTTAGTGATTCAATTTTACTTCCTGATTCAATAATGACTCCGGTATCTTCACCTGACTTCAATCTTTTCCCGGAGTCGACATTGGATCCTGTCCCAATTCATAATGAAATTGAATCACCCATCTTTGAGGATCATATTAAACTTGACCAATTATACACTTTTGAAGATCCTATTGACAAATTGGCAAGTTCTCCATTTTTTGATATTGAACTCAATGAGATATGTGACCTAGATTCTCAAATCTGTGATCCAGTTCAACTTTCTGAATCAATTTTGACTCCCGTTTTGTTACCAACTTGAGTAATATTCTAGAGTCAGTTTTGATTCCTCCACCTATCATTCCTGAACTGGAATCACCCATATTAGGTCACATTTCATTGTTGGAAAATACATGTGGACTGGAGTCTCAACTTCTTGACTTGGACCCAATTTCTGAACCTATTTCGACTCCTGAACCTTTACTTGACTTAAGTCACCTTCCTGAGTCGGTATTAGTTCCTTTCCTTCCTGAGTCCAAGTCAACTATTCCATCATTTCATACTCCATTCTGGGACGTGGTGGTTGATAAATTTGACTCCGAAATCAATTATGAGATATGGAAATTAGATTGGGTTAAATATTTAATAAAGATCCTTCATGGATTTATCTTTTTAATGGGTTATATTAAAGATATTTCTGGTGGGTTCCTCCGAGACCCAAGAAAAGTTGATTGGGCCATGTTTCGTGGACCAATCAGACCACCACCGAACCACCACCTTAAGGTAACCATTTTCCTTCCCTTTCTTCTTTTTCATGCATCAATGCATTAATTCATACATTGAGGACAATGCATGAGATAGGTGTGGGGGAGGGTCTAACATAACTTTTCTTTTTCTTTAAAATAAAAAAATTAACATTTTTCTTTATTTTTAAAAACTTTTTGAAAAATAGAAACAATATTTTGACTTATTTTTGTAAGAAATTAAGTTAATTTTAGGAATAGGAAAATCGAAATTAGGATTTCTTATACTTAGTCAAAATAAGATTATTTGTTTAATTTTTAGAGTTAGGAAGATATTTGTCAAAGTAATTTGGTCTTGAACTTTACCTTGATGAAATATGCACACTTCATACACTTACACACTTAGGGATCAAAAACAAAGATTCTTATGCCTTATAATATATATATATATATAAACAAATCTAATTATTGATTAGCTAGGTGCTTTGGCCTAAGAAAGCCTTAGTATTTATGCAAGAGATAATTAGATGAGTTTGAAAAAAAAGAAAAAAAAACAATCTAATTATTGATTAGCTAGGTGCTTTGGCCTAAGCAAGCCTTAGTATTTATGCGAAAGATGATTAGACAAGTTTGAAAAGAAAAATCCTCTGATTAAGCTGGGTATTTGTGCCTAATAAAGCATAAGTATTCACGCCTAAAAGAGATTCATATAATAAAATCCTTAGTTTTGTGGCCTTGTTTGCTCGAGTCCTTAAGTCCTAGGGGTGTCTTCTCACCTGGTGCCCTAAGAGCGTCTGGTTTGGGAGTCATCGATTAAAGGCTCGTTACATGGGCAGATTAGAAAGCCTAAACTAAGAAATAATACCACAAATATATATATATATATATATTATATATAATATATATATATATATATATATAGAGATATAAATAAGGCATAAGAGTTAGAGTTAATGAACCCTTAGTCAAAATTCTCACAGTCACAAGTGCATATGACTTAGGGTAAAGTAATAGACTAGATGAGAAGTACAATTTGACTTCTTACTGTGATTGATAACAAATTTTTGAATAGAGACTAAATTTAGGAATGAAAAATTCGGTTTTTCTATAACTTATAGATTGCTTAGATCTTACAATCATATTTCAAATAGTTTTCTCTTTCAAAATTCTTTTCGAAAATACTAACTCTTTATTTCCCTTTCTTTATAGATTTTGTGGGTGCAATCCGCTGAAAACCCTTACGAGACAAAACTCGTCCTCTAGGGGGAACCTAGAGGTTTAACGGCTTGTTGCACGTGCTAAGTGCAATCGCGCGACCTGCGAAAGTGGTCTAATAATCCTTAGTATAGTTTAGTTGCTTTGCTCGAGGACGAGCAAAAGATAGGTATGGGGGTGTGATTTGTTGCTAATGTTGCATATTTAATGTCAAATTTCCATACTTATTTCAGAATAAAAGCCTGCATTGTCCTAATTATTTGTTTAATTTATTTACAGGCCCAATCCTTAAGGAGATGAAGAGAAATGAGCCCAAAGCCTACCAGAATTCTGAATTAAATCAGAATTAATTCGCACACACAAAATCAGGGCAAAATCAAGAGGTTGAAACCGGTTGAGAAGAATCCTCTCAGGATTGATCGGTTAAAGCCAAGAATCCAAGGCCATTTCTTCAAAATCTCGGAGCCAAACTGCAAAACCAACTCCAGATAAAGTCAGAGGGAGAAACCGGGGAGACCCACCAACAGGGTGTGGCCACCTGGCCACACCCTGGCCGCGGAAACGCGGCTTGGGCCGCGTTTTCGCGGCTTTGTTGGGGAGTTAGGGGAAGCATTTGCTCCCCCGACCTCCCCGAGATCATGGTGGTTAGGGTTTTGCCTATAAAAGGCCTGTACTTGCACTGAAAAGGAAGCGAATGCATATTAGGATTTAGCTTAGTTTTCATTTCTTAGTTTAGGTTTTTAGTCTTTCTTTTTATGTAATTTGTATGTAACTTAGGGTAGAAGAAGATTCATGTAAGTAAGAGAGAGGGGCTGATGTTGAGAGTGACACCGACGATGTACCCTACTCCTTTCTTTCATTGTCTCAGCAAGTAATAAAGGTAAATGCTTTGTTTGTTTTCTATTCTGCTTTACTTTACATTTGTTTTGCTTTCCTCTTCCTCTTCTACTTTACCTTGGTTATATTTGTTGAGTGTACAAGTGAATTCCAAAGCAAGTATAACCAAGCTACGTGAGAGCCAGCGATAGTTCATGAAGACTGATTGAGGCTAGACCTGCACAAAAAATACGGATTTTCAGATCTTATAATAAAAACGTGCAAGTGCTCAATACTTCCGCTATAGCAAGTGGCTAATGCGGGTCGTGATCCACAAGGAGGGTTTGCGATGGAAGCTTTACAGTTTTTATTGAAATCGTTGAGAAAATAAGTGAAGGTTCTTCTCTGTTTTATGTTATGAAAATGAAAAAGAAAGTATAGTTAAAGTTAGAAGAATATGAAAGATGAAGAAGGTGGAAAATCAGAAAGTGACGAAAAGTAAAGTGGAGAAGAAAGAAAACGATTTGGAAGAAGTGGTGAAAGAAATCGTGTTGGCGATCTATACTATAGCGATAAAAGAAAAGAAAGAAAGTTAAGAATTACTTACCTAGTTTGGTGATGACTTACTTGGAACCTTTTTGCAAGTTCTACCTTTGTGCTTCGGAGGCGTTCAACGCATAGATCATAAACTCGAACTCGGTCCCCGTGCACATTATATCGTCAAGCATAAGAAGAACGAAGTGATGCGAGCTTGGAAGAGGAGAACGTCTTCATGAACTATCGCTGGCTCTCACGTAGCATCGGTGTACTTGCTTTAGAGTTCACTTGTAGACTCAACACATACAACCAAGGTGAAGTAGAAGAGGAAGAGGAAAGCAAAACAAAACGGAAAGTAAAGATACAAACATAAACAAATGTTACCTTTATTGCTTACTGAGACAATGAAAGAAAGGAGGAGGGTACATCGTCGGTGTCACTCTCAACTTCAGCCTCTCTCTCTTACTTACATGAATCTTCTTCTACCCTAAGTTACATACAAGTTACATAAAAATAAAAGAAAAGCTAACTAAGAAATGGAAAAAGAGTCTAAAGTCCTATCTCTGCATTGGCCCCCTTTTCAGTGCACAATATGGCCTTTTATAGGCAGAAACCCTAATAACCAAGATCCCGGGAGGTCGGGGGAGTTCACGCTCCCCGTAACTCCCCAGGATTGCCGCGGAAACGCGGCAAAACGCGGCAAGGGTGTGGCCAAGTGGCCACGCCCTGTTGGTGGGTCTGTCCGGGGTCTTCTTCTGACTTTATCCTTTGTTAGTTTTGTCGCTGGAGCTCCAGATTCTGACGAAATGGCCTTGGATTTCATGGCTTTAACCGATCGATTCTGAGAGGATTCTTCTCAACCGGTTTCAACCTCTTGATTTTGCCCTGATTTTATGTGTGCGAATTAACTCTGATTTAATTCAGAATTCTGGTGGGCTTTTGGGCTCATTTCTCTTCATCTCCTTAAGGATTGGGCCTGCAAATAAATCAAACAATTAATTAGGACAATGCAGGCTTTTATTCTAAAATAAGTATGGAAATGTGACATTAAATATGCAACAATAGTGACCAATCACACCCCCATACCTATCTTTTGCTCGTCCTCGAGCAAAACAACTAAACTATACTAGAGATTATTAGACCACTTTCGCAGGTCACGCGATTGCACTGAGCATGTGCAACAAGCCGTTAAACCTCTAGGTTCCCCCTAGAGGACGAGTTTTGTCTCGTGAGGGTTTTCAGCGGATTGCACCCACAAAATCCATAAAGAAAGGGAAATAAAGAGTTAGTATTTTCGAAAAGCATTTTGAAAGAGAAAATATTTGAAATATGATTGTAAGATCTAAGCAATCTATAAGTTATAGGAAAACCGAATTTTTCATTCCTAAACTTAGTCTCTATTCAAAAATTTGTTATCAATCAAAGTAAGGAGTCAAATTGTACTTCTCATCTAGTCTCTTACTTTACCCTGAGTCGTATGCACCATCGTGACTGTGAAGTTTACTAAGGGTTCATTAACTCTAACTCTTATGCCTTATTTATTTATATATACTTTTTTTTTTTTTGTGTGGTATTATTCCTTAGTTCTATTAGGCTTTCTAATCTGCCCATGTAACAAGCCTTTAATCGATGACTCCCAAACCAGACGGTCTTAGGGCACCAGGTGAGAAGACACCCCTAGGACTTAAGGACTCGAGCAAACAAGGCCACAAAACTAAGGATTTTATTATATGAATCCCTTTTAGGCGTGAATACTTATGCTTTATTAGGCACAAATACCCAGCTTAATCAGAGGATCTAATCATCTTTCGCGTAAATACTAAGGCTTGCTTAGGCCAAAGCACCTAGCTAATCAATAATTAGATTTATTCTTTTTTTTCTTTTTTTTTTCTTTCAAACTTATCTAATTATCTTTCGCATAAATACTAAGGCTGCTTAGGCCAAAGCACCTAGCTAATCGATAATTAGACTTATTCATATATTTATATATATATATATATATATATATATATATATATATATTTTATAAGGCATAAGAATTTTTATTTTGAACCCTAAGTGTGTAAGTGTATGAAGTGTGCATATTTCATCAAGGTAAAGATCAAGACTAAATTACTTTGACAAATTATCTTCCTAACCCTAAAAATCAAACAAATAATCTTATTTTGACCAAGTATAAGAAATCCTAATTTGGATTTTCCTATTCCTTAAAATTAACTTAATTTCTTACAAAAATAAGTCAAAATATTGTTTCTATTTTTCAAAAAGTTTTTAAAAGTAAAGAAAAATGTTAATTTTTTTTTTAATTTTTTTTTTTAAAGAAAAAGAAAAGTTATGTTAGACCCTCCCCCACACCTATCTCATGCATTGTCCTCAATGTATGAATTAATGCATAGATGCATGAAAAAGAAGAAAGGGAAGGAAAATGGTTACCTTAAGGTGGTGGTTCCGGTGGTGGTCTGATTGGTCCACGAAACGCGGCCCAATCAACTTTTCTTGGGTCTCGGAGGAACCCACCAGCACTATCTTTAATATGACCCACTAAAAAGATAAATTCATTAAGAATTTTTATTAAAAATTTAACCCCATCTAATTTCCAAATTCCATAATTGATTTCGGAGTCAAATTTGTCAACCACCTCGTCCCAGAATGGAGTATGAAAAGATAGAACAGTTGACTTGAACTCAGGAAAGACAGGAACTAATACCGACTCAGGAAGGTGACTTAAGTCAAGTAAAGGTTCAGGAGTCGAAATAGGTTCAGAAATTGGGTCCAAGTCAAGAAATTGAAACTCCAGCCCACATGTATTTTCTAATAATGGAATGTGACTTAATGTGGGTGATTCCAGTTCATGAATGATAGGTGGAGGAATCAAAACTGACTCTAAAACATTACTCAAGTTTGGTAACACAACAGGAGTCAAGATTGATTCAGAAAGTTGAACTGGATCACAGATATGAGAATCTAGGTCACATATCTCATTGACTTCAATATCAAAAAATTGAGAACTTGCCAATTTGTCAATAGGATCTTCAAGAGTGTATAATTGGTCAAGTTCAATATGATCCTCACAGATGGGTGATTCAATTTCATTATGGATTGGTACAGGATCCAATGTTGACTCGGGGAAAAGATCGAAATCAGGTGAAGATACCGGAGTCATAATCGAATCAGGAAATGGAATTGAATCACTAAGTTGGGGTTCAGGATCATAATCATTTTCAAGTTCTATTTCAGGGAAAGGAAAACTAGCCAAACTATCAATATCTTTTTCAAAATTTGGAGTTTGGGTAAGTTCAAATGGTTGTTCTGAAATAAAATCTTGATTTCCAAAACAACATGACTCTTTGGCTCTAACAGAATGGTAAGTGACATCAGGACGGTGGGAACGCAGAGATTCGACCATCATATCTATGTCACGATTTCTAGCATTTTGAGCATGAGTCATGGCTTCTAGCATCTTTTCATAATTGATGGGTTCATTGTTTTGTTGAAAAGATGAAGAGTTGTTTTGGAAGTGATAATGAAATTGTGAGTCCATCATATTTTGTGATTGTTGTTTGGACTCACGCATACTCCGTTCCAAAATTGATGGTTTTCTATTTTGGACTGGTGGAACTGAGTATGACTCTTGAAAATATTGTGGACTAGGTGGAGAAGGAGGACAAGTTGGTTGGAAATTATGCTCGGGGGAGGTGAATCCCCACTGACTCGGTGAAGAGTTGAAATCATTATGGAAATTATAGTTATTAGATGGGGGTATGGGTCATATTGATTCGGATAAGACCAATCCGGCACACTAGGTTGGTCAAAGTTATGATATGCCGGGTTGGTAATATCCGAAAATGAAGTCGTGTGTAATATGGATTATTATTGTAGTTGAAAAAATTATTATTATAGTCCATATCACACAATAAAATACAAACAAAGAAAAATAAACAAATAAACAAACAAAAAGAAAGAAAAAATTCTAGCCTAAGTTAGGGTAGACTTAGGACCTAGACGACTCCTAACTGGTTAGACTATCCACGGGAGGTCTAATGTAGACTTTAACCACAAGCTAATCAGCCAGGTCAGGGCAAGGTTGGTGGGAGGTTTTCCGTCAAAGACGTTCCTTAATTAAATAACCACCAACCTTCGGGCTTTCGGCCCTCAATCCCTTTCCTAGACACTGAATTTACAGGAGTTAGATTCCAACATTTTTCCCCCTTAGGATAATCTCCTAATTGAGTCCGAGATGTCCCTAGGGCCAACGTCTACTCAATTTTAGTTAGGCTTGGGTTAGTGAGTGCTTGGAATATGATTTTTGGGCTAAGGAAGGGTGATTAAATCCCCACCTTATCTTGTTATGGGCTAATGCCCTTAAAATAATTTGTGCAAGTGTACAAGCTATATAAATAGGAATCACTTAAAGCGATATAGACAACCAAGAAGTGAGTCCTATGCTAAATGCAATGCATACGTACCTTGCTTCCAGCACTCTTCAACAGTAAAAGAAATGAATTGAAAAGACACGTGCCTAAATGCAAACGTCTAATCAATTTTTAACTTTTGCAACAAACTTTTTACTGTTGATTATTAGCAGGTTTATGTGATGTCATGTAGGAAATAAATAATTGCAGAGAACTATAATTTGCAAAGCAAGCAGCCTGCAAAAACTTGTTAGTAGTCACTCTGGATTGCCGCGGATCTGCGGCTTTTGCCGCGTTTCCGCGGCAATTCAGAGGGTAATGGGTCTCTGCTTTTTATAGCAGAGGCCCAATACCACTTGTATGTCACTGCAATATTGATTTCCTGCTTTGCTTGCCCTGTAACCTGCAACAGAGAAGAAAATTCGTTTAGTTCTAAAAAATTTGCAATAAAAATTCAGATTTCAATAAAAACCGTTTTACCCTCCCCGGCAACGGCGCCAAAATTTGATTGAGGCTAGACCTGCACAAAAAATACGGATTTTCAGATCTTATAATAAAAACGTGCAAGTGCTCAATACTTCCGCTATAGCAAGTGGCTAATGCGGGTCGTGATCCACAAGGAGGGTTTGCGATGGAAGCTTTACAGTTTTTATTGAAATCGTTGAGAAAATAAGCGAAGGTTCTTCTCTGTTTTATGTTATGAAAATGAAAAAGAAAGTATAGTTAAAGTTAGAAGAATATGAAAGATGAAGAAGGTGGAAAATCAGAAAGTGACGAAAAGTAAAGTGGAGAAGAAAGAAAACGATTTGGAAGAAGTGGTGAAAGAAATCGTGTTGGCGATCTATACTATAGCGATAAAAGAAAAGAAAGAAAGTTAAGAATTACTTACCTAGTTTGGTGATGACTTACTTGGAAACCTTTTTGCAAGTTCTACCTTTGTGCTTCGGAGGCGTTCAACGCATAGATCATAAACTCGAACTCGGTCCCCGTGCACATTATATCGTCAAGCATAAGAAGAACGAAGTGATGCGAGCTTGGAAGAGGAGAACGTCTTCATGAACTATCGCTGGCTCTCACGTAGCATCGGTGTACTTGCTTTAGAGTTCACTTGTAGACTCAACACATACAACCAAGGTGAAGTAGAAGAGGAAGAGGAAAGCAAAACAAAACGGAAAGTAAAGATACAAACATAAACAAATGTTACCTTTATTGCTTACTGAGACAATGAAAGAAAGGAGGAGGGTACATCGTCGGTGTCACTCTCAACTTCAGCCTCTCTCTCTCTTACTTACATGAATCTTCTTCTACCCTAAGTTACATACAAGTTACATAAAAATAAAAGAAAAGCTAACTAAGAAATGGAAAAAGAGTCTAAAGTCTTATCTCTGCATTGGCCCCCTTTTCAGTGCACAATATGGCCTTTTATAGGCAGAAACCCCAACAACCAAGATCCCGGGGAGGTCGGGGGAGTTCACGCTCCCCGTAACTCCCCAGGATTGCCGCGGAAACGCGGCTTTTGCCGCGTTTCCGCGGCAAGGGTGTGGCCAAGTGGCCACGCCCTGTTGGTGGGTCTGTCCGGGGTCTTCTTCTGACTTTATCCTTTGTTAGTTTTGTCGCTGGAGCTCCGGATTCTGACGAAATGGCCTTGGATTTCATGGCTTTAACCGATCGATTCTGAGAGGATTCTTCTCAACCGGTTTCAACCTCTTGATTTTGCCCTGATTTTATGTGTGCGAATTAACTCTGATTTAATTCAGAATTCTGGTGGGCTTTTGGGCTCATTTCTCTTCATCTCCTTAAGGATTGGGCCTGCAAATAAATCAAACAATTAATTAGGACAATGCAGGCTTTTATTCTAAAATAAGTATGGAAATGTGACATTAAATATGCAACAATAGTCCGCGTTTCCGCGGCAAGGGTGTGGCCAAGTGGCCACGCCCTGTTGGTGGGTCTGTCCGGGGTCTTCTTCTGACTTTATCCTTTGTTAGTTTTGTCGCTGGAGCTCCGGATTCTGACGAAATGGCCTTGGATTTCATGGCTTTAACCGATCGATTCTGAGAGGATTCTTCTCAACCGGTTTCAACCTCTTGATTTTGCCCTGATTTTATGTGTGCGAATTAACTCTGATTTAATTCAGAATTCTGGTGGGCTTTTGGGCTCATTTCTCTTCATCTCCTTAAGGATTGGGCCTGCAAATAAATCAAACAATTAATTAGGACAATGCAGGCTTTTATTCTAAAATAAGTATGGAAATGTGACATTAAATATGCAACAATAGTGACCAATCAAAGACGTTATCCTCTTCCAAGATCCGCATCACTTCGTTCTTCTTATGCTTGACGATATAATGTGCACAGGGACCGAGCTCGAGTTTATGATCTATGCGTTGAACGCCTCCGAAGCAAAAAGGTAGAACTTGCAAAAAGGTTTTCAAGTAAGTCATCAATCAACCTAGGTAAGTATCTCTTCACTTTTCTTTCTTTCTTTTCTTTCTTAGTTTGGATCACCAACCTCTTCTTTCAAATCGTTTTCATTCTTCTTTCCACTTCATTGTACATAATCGCTTTCTTTTGTTTTCTGAATTTTCCAACTTCTTCATCCTCCATTTTCTACTAACTTTAACTATACTTTCTTTTTCCATTTTTATAACTTTAAAACAGAGAAGAACTTTCGCTTATTTTCTTAACGATTTCAATAAAGAACTGTAAAGCTTCCATCGCAAACCCTCCTTGTGGATCACGACCCGCAGAGCCACTTGCTATAGCGGAAGAATTGAGCACTTGCACATTTTCTTTCTTAAGTTCTATAATCTCGTATTTTTTTGTGCAGGTTTTGCCTCAATCAGCCAGCGATAGTTCATGAAGACGTTCTCCTCTTCCAAGATCCGCATCACTTCGTTCTTCTTATGCTTGACGATATAATGTGCACGGGGACCGAGCTCGAGTTTATGATCTATGCGTTGAACGCCTCCGAAGCAAAAAGGTAGAACTTGCAAAAAGGTTTCCAAGTAAGTCATCAATCAACCTAGGTAAGTATCTCTTCACTTTTATTTCTTTCTTTTCTTTCTTAGTTTAGATCACCAACAACTTCTTCCAAATCGTTTTCATTCTTCTTTCCACTTCATTACACATAGTCGCTTTTCATCGTTTTCTGAATTTTCCACCTTCGTCATCTTCCATTTTCTTCTAACTTTAATATAACTTTCTTTTTCATTTTCATAACTTTAAAACAGAGAAGAACCTTCGCTTTTCTTCTTAACGATTTCAATAAAGAACCGTAACGCTTCCATCGTAAACCCTCCTTGTGGATCACGACCCGCATAGCCACTTGCTATAGCGGAAGAATTGAGCACTTGCACATTTTTATTATAAGTTCTGAAATCTCGTATTTTGTGTGCAGGTATACCTCAATCAAATTTTGGCGCCATTGCCGGGGAGGGTAAACGGTTTTTATTGAAATCTGAATTTTTATTGCAAATTTTTTAGAACTAAACGAATTTTCTTCTCTGTTGCAGGTTACAGGGCAAACAAAGCAGAAAATTATTATTGCAGTGACATACAAGTGGCCTTGGGCCTCTGTTCTAAAAAGCAGAGACCAAGGGCCCTCTGAATTGACGCGTTTCCACGGTAAAGGCCGCGGATCCGCGAAAGGAAGAATTGACTACTAACAGCTTTTTGCAGGGCTGCTCAGTGTAAAAAATTCTAGTTTGCTGCAACTTTAATTTTTCTTATATGTCATAACATAAGCCTGCTAATAATCAACAGTAAAATATTTGTTGAAAAGATAAAAAATTGATTAGACATTTGCATTTTAGGCACGTGTCTTTTAATTCCTTTATTTTTTTACTATTGAAGAGTGCTGGAGTAAGGTACGTATGCATTGCATTTAGCATAGGACTCACTTCGTGGTTGTTTATATCGCTTTGAGTGAATCTTACATATCTTGTACACTTGCACAAAATTATTTTAAGGGCACTAACTCATAACAAGATAAGGTGGGGATTTAATCACCCTTCCTTAGCCCAAAATCACATTTCAAGCACTCACTAACCCAAGCCTAACTAAAATTGAGTAGACGTTGGCCCTAGGGATATCTCGGACTCAATTAGGAGATTATCCTAAGGGAGAAAAATGTTGAAATCTAACTCCTGCAAAATCAGTGTCTAAGAAAGGGATTGAGGGCCGAAAGCCCGAAGGTTGGTGGTTATTTAATTAAGGAACGTCTTTGACGGAAAACCTCCCACCAACCTTGCCCTGACCTGGCTGATTAGCTTGTGGTTAAAGTCTACATTAGACCTCCGTGGACAGTTTAACCAGTTAGGAGTCGTCTAGGTCCTAAGTCTACCCTAACTTAGGCTAGAATTTTTTCTTTTTTGTTTGTTTATTTGTTTGTTTTTCTTTGTTTGTATTCTATTGTGTGATATGGACTATAATAATAATTTTTTCAATTACAATAATAATCCATATTACACACCGACTTCATTTTCAGATATTACCAACCCAGCATAGCATAACTTTGACCAACCTAGTGTGCCGGATTGGTCTTATCCGAATCAATATGACCCATACTCCCCATCTAATAACTATAATTTTCCATAATGATTTCAACTCTTCACCGAGTCAGTGGGGATTCACCTCCCCCGAGCATAATTTCCAACCACCTTGTCCTTCTTCTCCACCTAGTCCACATTATGTTCAAGATTCATACTCAGTTCCACCCGTCCAAAATAGGAAACCATCAATTATGGAAATGAGTATGCGTGAGTCCAAACACAATTCCCAAAATCTGATGAACTCACAATTTCACTACCACTTCCAAGACAATTCTTCATCTTTTCATCAAAACTATGAACCTATCAACTATGAAAAGATGCTTGAAGCCATGACTCAGGCTCAAAACACTCGTAATCGTGACATAGATATGACGGTCGAATCTCTACGTTCCCACTGTCCTGATGTCACTAACTATTCTGTTAGAGCCGAAGAGTTATGTAGTTTTAGAAATCAAGATTCCATTTCAGAACAACCATGTGAACTTACCCAAACTCCAAATGATATTGATAGTTTGGCTAGTTTTCCTTTTCCTGAAATAGAACTTGAAAATGATTATGATCCTGAGCCCCAACTTAGTGATTCAATTCTATTTCCTGATTCGATTATGACTCTGGTATCTTCACCTGACTTCAATCTTTTCCCGGAGTCAACATTAGATCCTGTACCAATTCATAAAGAAATTGAATCACCCATCTTTGAGGATCATGTTGAACTTGACCAACTTTACAATTTTAAAAATCCCATGGATAAATTGGCAAGTTCTCCATTTTTTGATATTGAACTCAATGAGATATGTGACCTAGATTCTCAAATCTGTGATCCAGTTCACCTTTCTGAATCAATATTGACTCCTGTTTTGTTACCAAACTTGAGTAATATTTTAGAGTCAGTTTTGATTCCTCCACCTATCATTCCTGAACTGGAATCACCCACATTAAGTCACATTCCATTGTTAGAAAATACATGTGGACTAGAGTTTCAACTTCTTGACTTGGACTCGCTTCTTGAACCAATTTCGACTCCTGAACCTTTACTTGACTTAAGTCACCTTCCCGAGTCGGTATTAGTTCCTGTCCTTCCTGAGTCTAAGTCAACTATTCTATCATTTCATACTCCATTCTGGGACGAGGTGGTTGACAAATTTGACTCCGAAATTAGTTATGGAATATGGACATTAGATGGGGTTAAATATTTAATAAAGATCCTTTATGGATACATCTTTTTAATGGGTTATATTAAAGATATTTCTGGTGGGTTCCTCCGAGACCCAAGAAAAGTTGATTGGGCCGCGTTTCGTGGACCAAATAGACCACCACCGGAACCACCACCTTAAGGTAACATTTTCTTCCCTTTCGTCTTTTTCATGCATCTATGCATTAATTCATACATTGAGGACAATGCATGAGATAGGTGTGGGGGAGGGTCTAACATAACTTTTCTTTTTATTTAAAAAATAATAATAATAACATTTTTCTTTACTTTTAAAAAACTTTTTGAAAAATAGAAACAATATTTTGACTTATTTTTGTAAGAAATTAAGTTAATTTTAAGGAATAGGAAAATCCAAATTAGGATTTCTTATACTTGGTCAAAATAAGATTATTTGTTTGATTTATAGAGTTAGGAAGATAATTTGTCCTAGTAATTTAGTCTTGATCTTTACCTTGATGAAATATGCACACTTCATACACTTACACACTTAGGGTTCAAAAACAAAGATTCTTATGCCTTATAATATATATATATATATATATATATATATATATATATATATATATATATATATATATATAAACAAATCTAATTATTGATTAGCTAGGTGCTTTGGCCTAAGCAAGCCTTAGTATTTATGCGAAAGATGATTAGATAAGTTTGAGAAAAAAAATTAAAAAAAATAAATAAATCTAATTATTGATTAGCTAGGTGATTTGGCCTAAGCAAGCCTTAGTATTTATGCGAAAGATAATTAGATCCTCTGATTAAGCTGGGTATTTTTGCCTAATAAAGCATAAGTATTCACGCCTAAAAGGGATTCATATAATAAAATCCTTAGTTTTGTGGCCTTGTTTGCTCGAGTCCTTAAGTCCGTGGGGTGTTTTCTCACCCAGTGCCCTAAGACCGTTTGGTTTGGGAGTCATCGATTAGAGGCTCGTTACATGGGCAGATTAGAAAGCCTAATAGAACTAAGGAATATTACAAAATAAAAAAAAAGTATATATGTATAAATAAATAAGGCATAAGAGTTAGAGTTAATGAACCCTTAGTCAAAATTTTCACATTCACAAGGTGCATATGACTTAGGGTAAAGTAATAGACTAGATGAGAAGCACAATTTGACTCCTTACTTTGATTGATAACAAATTTTTGAATAGAGACTAAGTTTAGGAATTAAAAATTCGGCTTTCCTATAACTTATAGATTGCTTAGATCTTACAATCATATTTCAAATATTTTTCTCTTTCAAAATGCTTTTCGAAAAGACTAACTCTTTATTTCTCTTTCTTTATAGATTTTGTGGGTGTAATCCGCTGAAAACCCTCACGAGACAAACTCGTCCTCTAGGGGAACCTAGAGGTTTAAAGGCTTGTTGCACATGCTCAGTGCAATCGCGCGACCTGCGAAAGTGGTCTAATAATCCTTAGTATAATTTAGTTGTTTTGCTCGAGGAAGAGCAAAAGATAGGTATGGGGGTGTGATTGGTTGCTAATGTTGCATATTTAATGTCACATTTTCATACTTATTTTAGAATAAAAGCCTGCATTGTCCTAATTATTTGTTTAATTTATTTGCAAGCCCAATCCTTAAGGAGATGAAGAGAAATGAACCCAAAAGCCCACCAGAATTCTGAATTAAATCAGAGTTAATTCGTACACATAAAATCAGGGCAAAATCAAGAGGTTGAAACCGGTTGAGAAGAATCCTCTCAGAATCGATCGGTTAAAGCAAAGAATCCAAGGCCATTTCGTCAGAATCCGGAGCTCAAACGACAAAACCAATAAAGGATAAAGCCAGAAGAAACCCCCGGAGAGACCCACCAATAGGGTGTGGCCATCTGGCCACACCCTGGCCGCGGAAACGCGGCTTGGGCCGCGTTTCCGTGGCAATCTTGGGGAGTTAGGGGGAGCGTGAACTTCCCCGACCTCCCCGGGATCTTGGTGGTTGGGTTTTCTGCCTATAAAAGGCCATTATGTGCCCTAAAAATGGACGCCAAGGCAGATTAGGATTTAGCCTAGTTTTAATTCTTTATAGTTTAGGTTTTTTTTCTTTTCTTATTATGTAATTTGTATGTAACTTAGGGTATAAGAAGATTCATGTAAGTAAGAGAGGGGGGCTGATGTTGAGAGTGACACCGACGATGTACCCTACTCCTTTCTTTCATTGTCTCAGCAAGTAATAAAGGTAAATGCTTTGTTTGTTTTCTATTCTGCTTTATTTTACATTTGTTTTGCTTTACTCTTCCTCTTCTACTTTACCTTGGTGGTATTTGTTGAGTGTACAAGTGAATTCCAAAGCAAGTATAACTAAGCTACGTGAGAGCCAGCGATAGTTCATGAAGACGTTCTCCTCTTCCAAGATCCGCATCACTTCATTCTTCTTATGCTTGACGATATAATGTGCACGGGGACCGAGCTCGAGTTTATGATCTATGCGTTGAACGCCTCCGAAGCAAAAAGGTAGAACTTGCAAAAAGGTTTCCAAGTAAGTCATCAATCAACCTAGGTAAGTATCTCTTCACTTTTATTTCTTTCTTTTCTTTCTTAGTTTAGATCACCAACAACTTCTTCCAAATCGTTTTCATTCTTCTTTCCACTTCATTGTACATAGTCGCTTTTCATCGTTTTCTGAATTTTCCACCTTCTTCATCTTCCGTTTTCTTCTAACTTTAATATAACTTTCTTTTTCATTTTCATAACTTTAAAACAGAGAAGAACCTTCGCTTTTCTTCTTAACGATTTCAATAAAGAACCGTAACGCTTCCATCGCAAACCCTCCTTGTGGATCACGACCCGCATAGCCACTTGCTATAGCAGAAGAATTGAGCACTTGCACATTTTTATTATAAGTTCTGAAATCTCGTATTTTGTGTGCAGGTATACCTCAATCACAAGTCCCCAATCGTCAATGCCGAATTGGCATTCAAAGGTCCAGCTAGATCATTAAGACGGGTTGCATGTGACACTTGGGAGGTTGCGTCAAGTGCAGACTCAATGGTCGCGTCCTGAAACCCGCATCCCTTCATAACCAGAAGGCTGCGTTCTTTTCATGTCTGCTAAGAGATCCGCGATCGCGTTTCTGAGAGTGATTCGGAGCCGCGTCTCCTTAGCGAATTGGATCCATTCAGAGATTGCGTCTTGAGTCCACATCAACTTGAAAGCTGCGTCTCAATGACCAGAGAAGGCCTATGTCATCCGCGAGGAGCCCAGAACTGTGTCTCCATTGCGAGATGACAGTCGTGTCTTTATCATAAACTCAATACAGCCTGAGTTTGCGCCTAATCAAGGGTCCAGAAACGCGTCTCTATTGAGCCAGTGCCGCGTCCCCATCAATTATCTGAGATCCATGCATCAGTTTTGGAGAAGCCTAAGATCGCGCTTCCACTGCATCCTGACAGAATAAAGGGCCGCGTCTATGGATCTGCGTCCCTTCATAATATGAAGGCTGTGCCCCCTTTATTGAAGAACACAAATTTGCGTTTCAGAACAACGCTCTTTTGTCCTTAAGCCAAAGTTGCGCCCTTATCGGAAAAGAAGGTTCGCGCGTCTTCCTTGATAAGCTTGAACGGCGTCTTCAGTAATAACTTAGGGCTGCGTCTCCCAGAATCGCGTCTTCACTGTGAATGAAAGTCGTGTCTCGCTCAAGAACTCAGTTCAGCCTAAGTTTATTATTCATGGCCAACTAAAGACTACAGTTATGAAATCGAGTTCATCCACAGCGAGTAAAAAAACTTGAAAGGATGAAGATGGGGTAAAATTTGGAAGACTTTTATTATTTGATTCAAAAATGGTAAAAGTAATACAGACACTCTTGACAAATAGAGTGTTTTTTTTAAAAAAAAAAAGGGGTGAACAAATACAAAAAAGGAGAAGAAGGCTAATAATCTTGCTTCGCTAAAGAACAGATTTGTTCTCGGAGACGATGCATCTCATGCTGACGTGCCTTTTCAGCCTCCACCAGAGCTTGGACCCGCAGCTCCTCTTCAGACAAAAATCTCTTCGCAGCTAGTTGCGCTTGAAGAGACTCCAATCTGGAGGAATGAGTAGAGAGGTTTTCTTCAACCTGTGTCTTGGCAATTTCCAGCTCCTCCAGCCTTTTTCTAGCAGTGACAAGCTCTGCTCATTGGTCTCGATGAAGGCTTGTGCCCTGACAATAGTAGCTCGAGCAGTGACAATAACCTGCTCTGCACTCTGTATGACGATTTCAGATTCCTTGAAATCGCCAATCAGCCTTTGGTGGTCAGCTTGGAAATGCTGGAGATGGCGGGTCTCTTCAGCTATTTGTTCCTCCATCTCCTTTCGCTCATGTTCTTGAGCGGCAAGAAGCTTACTCAGAGTTATCCGGGCCTCATCTACTGAGCCAGCATTCTCCAGAGTCTTGAGCTCCTTCAGGTGGCTCCCCAGCTGCTCCACCAGCATCAGACATGCCCTAGCCTGCGAAGGACTCCCAGTATGACCAATGTTCTCGATCTGATTTTCGAGAAGCATTCGGGCAAACTCGAAAGAGCCGCCCCCAGAAAGGATGAGGTCAATACAAGATCTCATGAAAGTAAAATAGTGCTGCACTATTTGACATGCTAACTCTTCTATCATATCGTTAGCTAGAGATAACCTGCTGATGTACTCCCGACCCCCTTTCCATGACAGGGTGAGAGATGGGAATCGGTTCATCTTACGCAGGAGTGAGGCCGACGATAGGGTCGTCAGGTACTGAGATAGTCACCGATACCTCTGGGACGGTTATTGTCATAGTGGCCTCCACTGCGACAGGAGTAACAGCAAACCTTACGACATCGGGTTCCCCGATCGAGGTTTGAACTGTACTACCTTCTGCGTCAATGCTTGCCGCAGGATTCTCTACTTGAGCTACTCCAGCGCTCTCTGCAAACCACTAAAACGTCAATCATGACAATAAAAAGGAGAATATTCAATACGTCAGTATTCTCTTACCAAGTTAAGGGTCTGAAGATGGTAAGTTCCTGGATAGGTCGTGTGGGGTTGAGGCCTCCCCGACCCCTACGGTCGCACTTTCTTGAGGCATCCCGGTAATAGGAGCCTCAGGGCCCTCTTGCTGGGCAAGCTCTTGAATCATCTCTTCGATATGAGAGGAGGTAGTGACTTCACTGTCGACAGCCAGCCCTGAAAATCAAAAGTAAATGTCAGAACCCTTCCCTAACTTGAGAAGGAGACGGTTCAAGAAAACAAGGAAAGTACCTTCGGTAACAGCAATTATTGCTATCGGTGAAGCCGTCACAGGGTCGCGTCCTTGTATTTCTTCCTCTGAAATATGCGAAAATTTGCTCGTATCAGGAAGAGCGGGTTCATCGTCGAAATCAACTTCTTCGCCAGAATAATACCCATGTTCTTCGGACGATGAAGATGACAGTTCAACACAAGCGGGCTCAGCAATCGAGACTTTACTACTGAGCACCCCAGTAGTAGGGCTGGGATCAACAACTCGTGAAGTGGGCATCAATACACTGGGAGACCCAGGCTGTTGCATCTCAACCCTCCTCTCATAAACTGAAGAAGGCCCAGGCTGAGTTGAAACCCCTGGGATTTCAACGTCATTCCTCCCTACCAAGTCAACTTCGGGTCGCTCAGCCTCTTCAGCCATGATGGGTTCACCTGCAAATTCTCCTTCTTCCAGGATCATGGGGCCCCTGCTGCGTAGACCACGAGGACGAAGAGGGGGGATCTCCTCTTCCTCCCTCTGCTCCTCAACACTAGAAGGGACTACCTCAGACATTGAAGCTTCAGCCTCCGATTCTCTCCTAGCCTTCTTTGGGATAGGCTCACCCTTGGAAGTAGAGCCGTGGGAACGTTTGGACACAGCCTGCCGACTCTTTTTAATGGGCTGCTCCTTGGCTGCTGTTGCCCTTGGTCCCGTCCCTGTTTCCCTTCCTGTTTTCTTTCTCGGCTGCCTGATATTCGTCCATACCTTGCATGCGTTTGTTGGACTCTAATTTGTCCTTATAAGACGCTTTGATGCTCTTAATGCACGAGGTATTTATCCTGAAACCAGACATCTTACTAGCCAGGGAGTACCAAGTACAGAAGCTGAGGCTAGTATAACAGTTAGGCGTCTTGTGAGGCAAGCTGAAAACAGCTTTTGTCCCTCCAGCCATGCTATAGTACCATGCCCGAGCACCCTCAAATAGATTCCCGCTGAAGAAGAGATTAGCATTGGGGTTACCAATATATAATTGATCATAGCCGAACTGTCGAGCAAAATAGCTCGGCATATAAGGCTCGATCGTACATGAGTTCCCTTACCGAAAGAGAAGATACTCAGGCCGAATGTTAATCAGCCACCAGAAGACTCCTGATGGCAGCCTCGTGAAATCATCTGGTCCCGCGAGGTCAGAAAATTTATCCCCGTAAGATGCATCAGTAATCTCGGGGAAGCAACGATCGAACTGGTAATTCGAAGCGTTCAGAATACATTTCCAAACGTAGAACATATAGTAGTTGGACCAGCTCGAATTTTTCAGCTTTTGCATAAAAGGGACAAACCCCTCAGACAGAGGCACCACCGTCATCAGTGAAGGGCAGTGCATAACGTACCAAGCCATCAAGTACGTATATGGAAGCTCGATCCTGGGGTTAGGGGTTTTTTCTTTTGGCCTTCCCTCTGAGTCAACCTCTGATCTACCCTTAGAGTCAACAACGGCCTCCACTTGGCACAGGCTTTTAACCAGAGCTCGTAATCCACTTTGAATTCTAGCCACCATTGCTCGAAGGAGGGCGATAGACTTTCCGTAGGCCAACAAAACCGTCGGGTACACCACATCGGCGACAATTACTTCATGTGGCAGTGTTCAGCCACAGCATAAGGAAGCCCGCCAACAGCGCCCGATCAGAAATAGGAACTCGGGCCTGATGATGAAAATTTTCAAAAACCGTATCAGGTTTGAAAGTATCCTCATTTGACTCCGTGGTGTAAGAGCTCGCAGAGGCATTGATCCTCTCAGCAATTTCTTAATCAGTGCTAGGAGCCAGGCTGGTCACTGGGTTGTCCTTCTCATTTATACCGTTGAATAGGTAACTAGCTCAGGACATCTGCTTGACACCCCTGTTCCTCCAAGAGGTTATTTGGCTGTAGATGTGGAAGTGGCACAACACTTCCCAATAGGTCTCGTACACCTGAGGGTTCTCCTTCTTCAAGAGATGAAGTTCTTCAGAAGTCGGAACATATTCTTCATAAGAGGCATCTCCCATAACAAGCCCCGAGACCTCATACAGCTCATGAAGGCGAGCCCCATCTCTCCGACTAGAGTAAAAAATGTGCCCGTCAAAGGATTGTAGTGCTCCAGGATGCCATAGAAATTATGGGAACTTTACGGGAGGCCGTATTGCACAGCCCTGACCGAGTGGTATAGCCCCACTTGCTGCAGCAAAGCTCCAAATTCAGCAAGGACAAATCCAACCATCCTACCCCACAAAGATCTGTTGGAAGAATGAACCCACCCAACTGGACAAAAGTCGACGGGAAAATGACCCCTCACTTTCATGAACTGATTGATGAAGGTGGTGCCCAACTGTGGGGTCTCTCCTCTCGGATATTCAGATCTGACCAGTCTGGGGAATAAACCAAAAATCTCTTTCTCATGGCCGGCAGAGTGTATTTTTTGGCACCTAGTCTGCCAAGAGAGACACCGGAGACAAATCGGGAAATATCCCAGTCCATCGCACGGTGAACAGACATATGCTAAAGATAAGATAGGGGATACATCCTCTCCATATTGGGAAGAAAGAACCTCCTATCCCCTATCTGACGGAGCCACTTATAATCTCCGTCGTGCAAAATCCTATCATCCTCGTCAATGTCGTCACCAAAGAAGAAGACAGGCTTCCGTAATGGAGTACGAGAATCCGTCTCAAACAGTCCATCAGAGATAATCTCCCGGAGGGTCACCATACTGGCCTTGGAGATCCTCTCCTTTCGCTCCTTCGACTTACCAGTGGTCACAGGAGCAGTTTTCTGCAGCACGAAGGTCAGATTACGATCAGCGCCACCTACATGCCCAAAGTGGCACTTTTTGGACAAAGGGTTGGAGGAGTATCGTACTGCAAAGAGAACAATAGTTGGTTAAAAACCTAAAAGAAAATGGCTAAGTGTTTGAAATTCAAACGTAGGGAGAATCCAGACGCGGAGACCAGTAAAATCTGCGTCCAGACTCAAAGAACGCGAGGCTTGCATGAAGCCCGCGTTTTAAAATCCAGAACTTAGAAAAAATTTCTAAGTATCGGATTCAGACGCGAGATTCATTAAAACTTGCATCTGATTTTACAAGATGCAAGAATTATAAGAAGTCCGCATCTGAACCCCTCACACTTAGAAAAATTTTTGAGTGCTGAACTCAAGACACAGGGCTCAATGAGGCCCGCGTTCAGCAAACAGATACAGACTCAGATTGATGAAGCAAAGATGCGGAAGTCATCAAACAAGCATCTTGTCCACCAATTTAAGAACCGCGTCTGACGATCAAACACGGTATGAGCCCGCGTTGGCGGTTCACGTTCAAAAGGGACTTAAGAGTTGAAAGAACTCTATAAGCCCCTTCAATGGCGGAATCAAATCAGATGGTTTTACTACCTGAAATAGGGGCCTCCTGCATAGAAGAACCACCCATTTGAATCTGGAGCGACAGCGCTCGAAGATGAAGAAGCGGGTTTGGTCTTGGGTGCCATTTCGACCGTGAAATCACTATTGAAGGTGGTGAAATTGAAAAAAATCTTTGGGCTTTTTCTTAACCCTAAAAGAACTCGGCGAAGAAGAAGAGTCTAATGATGACTCTTGAAAGACTGTTGTCTTTTATAGGCACAGAAATCCCCAGCGATACGCGGCGCTTGGCTTAAGGCCTAATCCCTATCTGACGCGTGGCGTGCATATTAAATTCAGCGAAAAATTCGCGCACCAGAGGAAAGATGTCCCTTCAATTCTGCCGGACGTGTGGCAACGCGCCCACAACACGGATTCGTGTTCAACAGAAAACCACGTCCCTCCAAAGATCGCGCCTCTTCAGCAAGGCCAGAGTCGCACCTACTTCACAGAGTGAGAGCTGCATCTTCATCTCAAAGGATGCGTCCCTACAAGAGTCGCGTCTTAAAAGCAACATGACCCCTGTGTTTACAGGACTTGCATTCAGTCTTTTCAGTTCAACAGTACACTGGCGCAAGCAGACGACTGTTCACCGCTGGTTCAAAGTACACCAACAACAAACAGAGCACTTGGGAGGTCTAGACTGTGTATCTAGATACTCACCACGATCATTTCTGGCGGCTTCAAAGGGTTTCACAGTACACTCACGAAGATCATATTCCAGATAGGATCAAGCTCAGAGCATCTCAAATGATTGTCAGTCCAATCATGAGAAGTATGAACTCAACCAAAGTCCAAAGTATTTCGAAATCCGTCCCAATCAACCGCGAAATATCGAAAACATTGGAGGGGGTTCTGTAGGCTGTCTAAGAAATCACTAAGGACAAGTCATCAAAAAGCAGAGTCCAAACTCCAGACGTAGGGCTAATCATAGCCATCACAGCAGCATCAAGACGCGAGGGTCGAAACCCGCGTCTCAACATCCCTGCAGCATCTAGGCGCGAGGGTCGAAACCCGCATTCACTGCAGCATCAAGGCGCGAGGGTCGAAACCCGCATTCACTGCAGCATCAAGACGCGAGAGTCGAAACCCGCGTCTCAGCATTACTGCAGCACCAAGACATGAGGGTCAAAACCCGCGTCTCAGTATTGCTTCAGCACCAAGGCGCGAGGGCCGAAACCCGCGTCTCAGTTATAACTGCCCTCGTTATTGGGTCAATTACTGCCCACATAATGAGAAAGTTAACCCCCATTATGGAGCGTTTTTAGGGGGCACGTTCACCCCTGAAACCTCTAAAAATAGCCCTGTTTGCTATGGAGAAGGGGTCGGTCGGGCAGATAATTCTTGGAGAAGAATTTCACTTGTGAGCTGTAAAAGCACCAAGACTTCCACTGAAAAGAAAGAGAGTTCAACTCTTCGAGCAACTTGCTGCGTACAAGTTAATCTTTGCCTACAATCTCTTTGAGATTCCTGGTTGACAGGAGCTGTGTTACTCCGTCTGCTATCCAAAGAGAGGATTCCCAAGATGTGCTGACGTTCACCCGGTCAACGGAAAACAAGATTCACTTTCCACTGGCACACCAAGAACCCAGCATTAAACAAAGGGGAGATTCAAGTCTAAACATCTTCCTCCCTTGTAGTAGGAGTATTAATCCGTTGTAATCTTTCATTTGATTCAAGAAAAATTTACAAGGAACTTTCTCCCACCAAACAAATACTACCGCTATGGCAAGTGCTATGCGGATTGTGATCCATAAAGAGGACTTGCGATGGAAGCATGTTGTAAGTCTTTTTTAGTTTACTTGAAATGGTTAAAAAAAATTCTTTGTACTTTAGAAAGAAAAAGAAAAAGCTATGTTCAGTTGTGAAAGTGGTAGATTGGAGGAGATGGTGATTTTGGGAAATAGAAAACTAAGTTAAAGAAAGAAACAAAAAGAGTAAAGAAAATAGAATTGTGATTGGAGGTGTTCTATACTAATGAATTAAAAGGAAGGAAGAAAACCAAAAGAAATACTTACCTCCTTTGGTTAAATGCTTACCTTGATTCTTAGGCGACGGTGTTACTTTGAAGTGGAAGCGATCATCGCATAGTCCATAAGAGTTGATTCCCGTCTCTTTCACATTACATCATCAAGAGGACACAAGTATGAAATGATACAGACAGAGACTAGAATCCATCTTTATGAGCTATAGGTGGCACTTGCAAAGGCAAGGCTCTTTCGATGTTATAAGACTTACTTGGATTGCAATTGGTACCAAATAAGGAAAAGTAAAACGAAGAAGAAGAACACGAAATAAAAAGAAGAGCATAAAAATTCGTACCCTTTGATTACATAGAGAAACGATGAAAGAAAAGCGGAAGGTTACATAGGTGTCAGTCACAATATAAATCTCTCTCTTACTTGCATGAATCTCAGTCTAACTTATGTTTATAAAGAATAAAAATTACATTAAAATAAAAATGAAAACTTACACTAAACTAGATTGAAAACTAGCCTAAGAATCTCTCTCTGCCTAATCGTTACCTGTGGCCTCAAAATATGCAAGTATTTAAAGCAAATTTAGAAATGGGGAGGGCGTCTAAAGATAGGGGATCAAACGCTCCACCATATCTCTTCACATTGCCACAGATCCGCGCCTGGGTGTGGCCAGGTGGCCACACCCGGGGGTGGATCTTCATGTTCTGTTATTGGCTCCTTTATCCAACTGATTTCGCAGTTTTGATTCTAGATTCGTCGATATCACTGTTGATCTTCAGCTAACTAAAATGGATTCTTAAAAATCTAAATTTGACCAGTTTTCATTTAGTATTATCTCCTTGATTTGCTCTGATCTTCAGCTGATATTTGTCCTCATCCTTGATTTTGATTTAATCTGAATTTGGGCTCATTTTTTCTTTCATCTCCTTCAGTAAAGGCCTGCACAAATTAAATGGTAAAAATGATTAAATAGCAGAGTTCGTTTAAGATAAAATACGAAAATATGACAACGAATATGCAATATCAATAACCAATCAGTAATGTATATGTATAGCTTGTCGAATATTATAGATAAAACCAAAATAATATTCAAATAAATTGTCTGATTTTTCTGGAATTTTTTAGTAATTATAATTATTTTTAGGTCTTTTTCTTAAGAGCAAAAATTTAATAATTTAAACAATATTATTTTCAAGATTTATAATCAATCATCTAGAACATGTAAAATAAGTACATGTAGGAATAAAATAATATTGCATGTGAGAGATATTTCACTAAAAATTAATTCATGAAAATTTACAATCTTCAACTACCAACCTTCAACTACTTTACATCCTTGGAAATTTAGACTAGCAGTGAAACAATTAGACATTAAATAAATTAATTAACAAATAACTTAATTTGTCATAATTAAATATTACTTAGCTATAAGAGTTAAAAACGCTCACCTGAGCTTTCCACGGATCTGGTTATTGTGTTAACGGATTATTTTGGAATCTACATCCAATTTAATTTAATTTAGATAATGATTATAAAGAATATTTTATTTTACGATATTTTAAGTAATATAACTTTCAAAATAATTTTACAGAGTCATAAATTCAGTTTGTGATTTTATATGAATTTTCTGGAATTTCTGTATTTATTACAAATATTTTTTGTATAAGCCTAAAATTCATTTAAATTTTTAACGGGTGCTACAATAATGGGTCAGGTCTGCTACAGTTTTTACTATAGTACACTACAGTGTGCTACAGTACACTACCGAAGCTACAGTACAATACAGTGTGCTACAGAATTTTTTTCTCATTTCTCTTTGAATTTTTTATTTTGATTTTTTTTTTTCAGATATGGGTCTGCACAGGCCCGAACTGTGGGCCTCGCCTGGGTTGGGCCTGCCTCGGCCAGTATAGCTGCTGCCTTGCTGCTGAGAGCACCTCCAGCCTCTCTTTATTTTTATTTTTTTTTGTGAATAAAAATTATAAAAATCCAATAAAATTCATGTTAATGACAAGGTACCTCTTGGGTGTTCTAAATATTTTTATCATCTTCTTAGGGTAGTTTTTTCACGATAAAATCTGTGAAAGAACCTAACTTATGCTAAATGTTCGATGAAATGCCTAAATGAATTTAAAATTGCAAAAACATAAAATCACTCACTTGGAACGCTTTCCTTCTGTCTGGACTCCTCTCTTGTCCTTCACAGTGGTTTGCCTCGGCTAGAGTGGATTTTAGGGAGGCGAAAGTGTAAGAGTGTGGGAAAGATGAGATTTTTGTTATAGAGTTTTGTAAAGGAAGAAACTAAAAAATAAGCATCAAATTCCTAAAAACTCTCTCTATAAATGGGGCATGAGTTTGTGGCCATGATCTGAGAAGGTTGAGGAGAATGGAAGTTGTGGAGAGAAGTTGGAGAGAGTAAGGAATGTGGGAAGAGTTGAAGAGTATTTATTTTAAGTGTTTAAATGTAATTGTTTGTTCGCTCTGATTGTTTACATGCCTTGTTCTCTTCCTGCCGACCTGGTTCAAATCCTAGCAAAGTCATGTTCACTATTTTATTTTGCAAGCAAAGGGTTTAACGGCCCGGGGTTGGGTTTGAAATTAAATAGAAAATAGGGGAGAAAAGGAAGAGGAAGTGTCGGCTTCGGCTTGATTTCACTTTTATTTATATATTTATTTTCTTTTCTTATCAATTGATTTTTTTTTCTATTTTTATTTAAATCATGTATTCTGCGATATAGATATTACAATTTACTCACCTAAAAGAATTTTCATCCTCGAAATTTAAATTCAGGTGGAAGGGGAAATTACCTACTTATTATGGAATAGGGGGGATAGCGATCACGGATTACATCCTCTCGCTCCCACATCGCTTCCCCAGGAGAACACCTGCCCAAAAATACTAGAACAAGCAGAATGGTCTGATTCTTCAAGACTTTGGTGATTTGGTCCAGGATAGCCTTAGGTCTCTCGGTGTAGGTTAGGCCTGACCTGACTCCAACTCGGAATGATCCAAAATATGGGTGTCGTCTCGAACATACCTCCATAATTGAGACGCATGAAACACCTCATGTACACTGTTCAAAGATGGAGACAATGCTAAATGATATGTCACTTCTCCTACTAGCTCCAAAATCTCAAAAGGACCAATGAACCTGGGACTCAGTTTCCCTCGACTACCAAACCTGATTACTCTTTTCGTTAGATATATCTTCAAGAATACATCATCTCCAACCTCAAACTCTAGTGGCCTTCTACTCATATCTTCCCAGTGCTCCTGTCTATTCTGAGTTGCCTTAAGACGCTCCCGGATAATCTTAACTTTCTCCACTGTTTGAGTTATAACTTCTGATCCCAATAGTCTTCTCTCACGAATATCGTTCTAGCACAAAGGGGACCTACACTTTCTTCCATACAGTGCTTCAAAGGGCTCCATCTTAATACTGGCCTGGTAAATGTTATTGTAGGTGAACTCCACCACATGCAGATGATCTTCCTATGACCCCTTGAAGTCAAGCATGCAAGCTCTCAATATGTCTTCAAGAATCTGAATTGTCCGCTCTGATTTTCCATCAGTTTGCGGGTGATATGCAGTGCTAAACTTCAATCGTATTCCCAGGCTCTCTTGAAGACCTACAAAAGTGAGACAAAAATCTGGTATCTCTGTCAAACATGATACTGACTGGCATACCATGCAGTTGAACCATCTCCTGTAGATACTTCTTGCTAATAACTCAGTAGACTACCCCTCTTGGTCAAAAAATTCTGGATGTAAAATCTTTAATTACTTGCAAAGAGGATTACAACAGATCAAAAGTCTGATTACAAAAGAGGGATGGATGGTTGCTCTTTCCTTTATTTAGTGTCGGGTTCTTCATGTAGCGTGGAGAATGATTTTTATTCTCTATTGATGAGTCAAACTTGAAGTGATCTTAGATCTTCTTACTCTCGTTGATAGCTCAATGATAAGGTATAAACTTTAAACAATGGCTTAAATCTCAAAGAGATTGAAAGTAGAAATTTGACTCAGCAAGTTGTAAAGAGTCTTCTCCTTTATCTTCCAACACTCTTGTGTGTATTTTTCCTCTCTTTTTTCCAAAAACCCTTGTAGACTATCCAAAAATCACTGACGATAAGTCATCAGAAAGCAGAGTCCAAACTCCAGACGCAGGGCTAATCATAGCCACTACCGCAGCACCAAGACGCGAGGGTCAAAACCCGCGTCTCAGCATTTCTGCAGTAGTATCACTATAGTACCAAGACGTGAGGGTCGAAACCCGCGTCTCTACTTTACCACAATAACCAAGACGCAGAGCCCGAAGCCCGCGTCTCACACAAAGCTTGACGCAGAACTTGAAGCTCACATTTCAACCAAATGTAAAGTTCAAGCGTTACCTCAATGGCTAAACGTGAGGCCTGAAGCCCACGTTTCAACTACAGAGGAACCCTGCGTCTCGATTATAACTGCCCTCATTACTGGGTCAATTACTGCCCACGTAATGAGGGAGTTAACCCCCATTATGGAGTGTTTTTAGGGGACACTTTTACCCCCTGAAACCTCTATAAATAGCCCATTTTGCTATGGAAGAGGGGTCGAAAATTTCTTTAGTCAGAAGAACTTCGGTTGTAAGCCATAGCAGGACTAAGATGTCTAACTAAAAGAAAGAGAGAGTTCAACTCTTCTAACAACTTGCTGCGTACAAATTTGTTTTTGCCTACAGTCTCTTTGAGATTCTTATTGGACAGAAGCTGTGTTACTTCGTCCACCATCCAAGAGAGGATTCCTAAGAGGTCCTGACGTTCACCCGGTTAACGGAAAATAAGATTCACTTTCTATCGCCACATCAAGAGCCCGACATTAAACAAAGGGGAGATTTGAGCTTGAATATCTCCCATCTCTTGTAAAAGGATTATTGATTCGTTGTAATTTTCTTTACCATCAAATAAAGAATTTACACCTCGATCTTCAATTTTTCCTACTAAACAAGAGATGGCGACTCCGCTGGGGAATACTTTCTCTACCGATCAGCAAGTCGTGGCGCAAGGTGACGTCACCTATATGGGAAAATGGTCGAATCACTTATCGTCGAGTTTGACCAGGCAAAATATGAAGAGTTTCTCTCTTCTGGCTCCAAGAGCCCTAGGGCGCGACTGTACCGCAAGGTCTCTTCGAGGACCCACTCTCAAGTCCGCTCTGAGATCCCTTCGATGCGACTGACAAGAAGAGTGTCATGGCTAATCATATCACACGTAACACCCGCGTCAACGTCTCTCACGAGACCCGCGAGGTTAGCGTTGCTGATATTCAGCCCGTTCATACCGTCCTCTTCCTCAGTTCTAGGTTATCGGGGGTTCCCCGCAACCCGAACGGCGTAACCGAAACGCTAAACATCGACAGAGACGACGCGCGCGTCAACTACAGGCGTAAGAAGCTGGAACAACTATCTGTCCAGCAGATACAGAACGCGAGGCTCAAGCCCGCGTCTCTTCTGAGTTGCGTCAGACGCACGAAGTCCGCATATGGAGACCAAAACACGAAGCCCAACAGGCTTGCGTTTCTGAGACTTCACTTACCAAACGCAGCATTCAGCAGTGCGAGGGCTATGTTTTTTTTCTGAGAGACACAAGACCCGCGTCTCTACAACTAGACGCGGAATTGAGAAAACCCGCGTATCTTAACCGTCGTTAATCAAACGCGACAATTAGAAATGTGAGGTCCGCGTCTCTGCTCAGCAGAGGCACGAGACCCACGTTTCGAAGTCAAAACGCGAGAGCTGCGCCTATTTTGCACATCGCGAGTTCCGCGTTTCTGAACCCTGCATCTCAGATTCTCGACGTAAGGATGACTCTCAAAAGCTGAAAAGCCCTCGATAACCCGAGGCCAATCTCTTTGATCCCCTCCCACGGATCTAAGAGATTATTTGACAAAGAAAAGGAGTGCTAATCAGATCACTCCATCTTATTACTTGAACGGCTCATCACGGCAATGTTCTCTGAATGCCACTGCAGCTCACATGCAAGCAAACAGTCAGTATTTAGACGATTGACCTCGACCTCCCGATCAACCAAGAGGTGTCGCTCTCACAGAAGGAGAGCCTTCTCAGACGTGGAGTACCCTGAAGTCACTGCAAACATGGCAAGCAGAAGTAGGAAAAAATAACCGGCGGCCAACTCCGACGAGTCTGATAAGGAACCAGATGGAGTGTATCAGCATACTCCCACTCGGACTGGTACAATTGCCCCGATCAACTACAGTGCCCTAGCTTGGAGCATTGAAGTAAGTGAATCACACTCCACCGTTGCAGAATCACAGGCCTCAAACTCTTCCATAGAGAAGGAAGCCTTTTGCGTACATAACAAAAACTCCCAAGGAGACGACCAGGCGCTCTGAACAGCAAGCCTAGGTCCAGAGGGAACAATTCGATATGATTCGCGCTCAAGAAGAATCTATCGATACCCTCAAGCAAATGCTCTCACAATTGCTTGAAGACAAGAGGAAGTCAACCGACAAAACTTCTTCTAAGAAGTCTAAAGGCAAACGGAAAGAAGGAGAAAGCTCATCTTCTATATATATCGAGGAGAAGGAGCAATCTAATTTCGAGTCGTCTAAATTCTCGTCTAAAGAGGAAGGCATCCCGGAGAATTGGGGTACTCATTCTAAAAGAATGAGTCAATTGGAGCAGCGTCTAGAAGCCCTTACCAAGAAGCAGGAGTGGTCTGGCCATATCCGGCCGAACGGGACCTTGTTTCTCACCCTCCTAAGTTCAAAGCTCCGACCTCACAGGCTTTCGATGGTAAAGGGTCACCGAACCAACACATCTACTACTTCAAGTCTCAAACAGGAAATGTGATAGATAATAATGCCATCTTGGCACGTTTGTTCATCGGCACTCTAAAAGGGCTTGCCTTTGAATGGTTCATGAAACTCCCAGAAGGCTCATTAAAAATTGGGATGATTTGGAGAAGCTCTTCCTGACACGCTTCTTTAAAGATGATTCGGAGATTACAATGCCCACTCTCCTGGCAACAAAGTAGCGAAAGAGAGTCTGTCAAAACATTTGTGGAGAGATTTTAGAATATGGCGCTCCGATGTCCTAGCGGAATGACCCAGGCCACCCTGGTAGAAACATGCCGCTACAATCTACAAACTTCACTCCTAACCCAAATAGGAGTTCACCTGGAAGCAGTTGGTCCAGCAAGGTGAACAGGCTGAAGAAATTTTCGCCACGCTAGGGCAGAAGAAAAAAATCAAGACTCGAAAAGTCGACAAGAAGAATGCTAGAAATATCTTTTCAATCAAAAGGAAAAGATACATTGGCGACAGAGAAAAAATCCCCCATCAAATCTCAGCCGGCCAAGGGAGGTGGTTCTTCAAGTCAGCCACGTGCCAACAAGCAGTATTCCTTCAAAGACGAGCATGTCGATTCGTTGTTCAAGTTACTCAACAAGAGCAACAGATTGAAGCTTCCTGAAGCTAGACGTCCTGAAAAAGTCGGCAAGTCCGACAATCCTAACTACTACCTGTATCATAGGATGCTAGGGCACTCCACTAAGAGTTGTTGCGTCTTCAAAGATATCCTTCAGGCTCTGATCGATGCGGAAGTGCTAAAGCTCCGTCCAAAACAGAAGAAAGTGACGGCTAATATGACATCATTTCTTCAGTTTGGAAAACAGCCTCCAGCACCGGCCGGAGTAGTTCCCATCCCGAAAGGGGAACTAAGGATGATCAATACAGACCCACATCATCAACAGGAGAAAGGTCTTGTACCTATCCCTACACCTCAGGGAGAAATTATGTGGGTTCATCCTGACCTTGTGGAAGGCCAACAGTGGACTATTGTTACCAACAGAATGTCAAAAGGTAAGGCGAAAGATTCGTCCTGCAATGTGGTGTGCGCTTCTTCCCGGGAAGCAGAAACTGATGTTCCCTCACTAACTGATTCGGAAGAGGAAACAATCGTCCTTGCCGCAAAGATCAATAAACCACTCATGACAGAAACTCGTTCGGGTCAGTCGTATTTAAAGAAGTACGACGAGATGATGGCAAGCTCTCCTAAACCTACTACAGAGCCAACCAAGCCCTCCTCAAAGCAACCTGTGGAGAAGCAGAAAGAGCTTCAGTTTTTCAAGGTCTCCCATAGAAAAACGCGGAAGGATCTCCAATACCTTACCGTTTTGACGTCTTGGCTCAAGTTGCCAATATCCCGTCCAGGGGCACCCTCTACGAGCTCATGAGACTGTCAAAGTCAACAAGAGAAGCTCTGAGAGAAGCTCTAGCTGATGCTGAGATCTTTATGGCTCAGATCCCGGCTAAATAGCAGGGGGAAGATAAAAAAGACTGCCTCCATGCCTCTCAAAATGCCCCCGCATCACCTTCACATCAGATGACATGCAGGTCAAAGGGAAATATGATCGGCCCCTGTACTTCACAGGGTACATTGGATCGTCTGAAGTGAGCCGCATTCAGGTAGATCCAGGATCCGCGTTGAGCATCATGCCTCGCCGGGTCATGCAACACTTAGGGATCCCTACCCACCGATTGAGCGCCACCCAAACTACCATATATGATTTCAACGCCAATGGTACGCGCCCAATGGGGAAGATCAAGCTCAAATGCCAAATTGGGGATCTAAAATCTAAAGTGACGTGCTATGTAATCGACGCCGACACTTCGTACAATTTGCTGCTCGGACGACCGTGGATTCATCGTAATTCTATCGTCCCCTCCACTCTCCATCAAGGTATGAAGTACATCGATGAAGGTGGGAAATTCCGAACGTTGATTGCCGAAAGGCATCCGTTTAAGGGAGTAGAGAACTATTTCACAGACTCCCTCCTGTACCAAGACTCTCTGGAGATGAACGAGAACTCACAGCCAGAGGAACCAGACTCTGGTAATGAAGCTGACACTGAGCCAGAGGCGGAAGAAGAGTGCATGTGGGATTAAATCCACTTGTAACGAGCATTAATAAGCTCGATATAATAACACCGCCGATGATATAGGCGAGTGGTATATTAATGAAGAGTTGAATTTGGCTTACTTTTCTGTATTTGCTTCTGATTCAGTACCATCATATACTAGTACAGAGGTGGATAATGACCCTGGTTGGCAATAGATGCTCTACATCGTTGCATGTACCAATGAAGTCATCCATCAAAACGCACCAAGATGTAGGTGATGCGCAAGAATCAGTATTCATGGTCCCAGCAAGACGCAAAGGCCAAAAACTAATTCTTTTCGGAAGAATTAAGTCTGAATTGATGTCTCGCGAAGACTCAGAAAGCGAGAACGAATCTTCTCAGTTATCTCATTATGAGCCAAATGTACTCAGAATGATGGAGAGGATGGGTATGATGTAACAAATGGCCCTGGTTTGAACTTCGACAAAAGAAGAAGAATACTACTTCGATCTTTCGCTCCGAAAGGGAAGACCCTTGACCATTACCATCGAACTCGCAGGGGTTTGGGCTATGTGTCAACTCCAATTCCATCAGCCTCTGAGTCCGAAGAGTCATTATACCATAATTACTTATCTGGCACGTCATCGTGGGAGTCGGACGTTAGTATCGGCAACCTCTTCGGAGAACTTTCAGTAAACATGGTTTCAACAAGCCACCTGGAAGACGAAAATGAAGAAACGATCTAGTTTGATATAGATCCTTAGATTAAACACCTAAATACTCTCTGGGATATTCGCTTTGAACAACGCGAACAACCTACGAAAGATAAGATCACCTAGATTAATCTGGAAGATGAGGCTAATCCTAAGCCCATCTTTATAAGCGAAAGCTTATCACCCTCCGAGAAAGAAGACTTAATATCTCTTTTGCGAGAGTATATAGATGTTTTCACTTGGAATTACGAGGACATGCCTGGGCTTGATACTCGAGTTACTATGCATCGCCTTAACATTAATTCAGACATGAAGCCAGTCAAATAGCAGCAGTGACGATTCCGTCCAGAAATAATGGAAGCAATCCAGTCGATAGTCAAAAAGCTTATAGACTCTGGCTTAATTAAGGAGGAGTAAGACCCTGATTGGGTAGCAAATATCGTCCCCGTTACCAAGAAAAATGGGAAGATCTGGATTTGCATCGATTTTCGCGATCTAAATGAAGCCTGTCCCAAAGACGAATTCCCTCTCCCAATCACGGATATCATGATTGACAATACGTGCGGGTTTGAACGAATGTCCTTCATGAATAGATTCTCAGGGTATAATCAAATCAAAATATACCATGATGATGAAAAGCATACTTCTTTCAGGACACCACTAGGGGTATATTGCTATAAGATCGGAGGAAAACCGCGCACAAAATATGTTGTTTTGAAATTAACAGTTAAAGTGTGTGTGCTTTGGCATCCTCGATACTTCGTTATAGCATAGAGGCTAAAACGAGTCGAATCCACAAGGACGGGAGGCGATAGAAGCTTACACGGTATGTTCACGTGTGTGTTAACGGTTCTTCTATGTATGAAAGAATGAAAAGAAAGGAAAACAAAGAATGAAAAAGAGAAGTACGGTGAAGCACAAAGAAGTGGGAAACATAGAAGATAAGATATTTGTGATTTTTGATATTTCTAAAATAAGTGAAAAACAAAGAAAACTCACGGCTACTAACTACTAATGAATCCACCAACATGCTAACCTCTTAGTGATAGTTGCCTCACATGTATCATTGGCCATCACTAGTCCTTGATTCAAGAGCGTTTCAAAGCATGACCCATATGTAACTCATCACATCCCAACTCAACAAAATAAGTGCAAGCTACTTAAACTATCAAAACTAAAAGTAAGCATGGAGAAAGTAATATTAGCTTGTTAGAGAGTTAGAAAGTTAGAGTGTTAGATCCATCATCATGAGCCATCAATAGCTCTTGCAAGAGCAAGGCCAAGTAGAGGCTATTAGATTCATGTGGATTATTAAATAAGAAGTTAGACTAGTTGGTGGTTAGTAGTTAGCTGCCATGAGAGAAAAATTAGCTAAACATGTAAAAAGAGTTAGAGAGAAGAAAACAAAGATAAGGTAAGAGTGCACCTTTCATATATTATCACCTTCTATTACAAGCACTCTTACTTCCCAACATGTACCACTCTCTCTCCTATTACAAGATCTAAAATAAATGGAAAATACAAAGAGGAAGAGAAGAAGAAGAAGAACTAAACTACACTACTCTAAACTACAACATGGAGAAGAAACAACTAAAACTATCCTAAAAACTACACAAAAACTCCTCTCCTCGTTTCTGAAAAAAACCCTAGGGTATTTATAGGCAAAAGGGGGAAACCAAGGTACTGTACGGAGCCGCGCGTCAAATCTTGGCTCGCGGCTCCACAAGGGAGCCGCGGAAACGCGGCTATGGTTAGTGCAGCCGCGCGCCGCACGCCGCAAGCTGCGATGTCCTCTCTTATCCCCCTGTTGGCTGGATGTCCCGGTTTATAGTTTTGGGTCTCTGATTTTGACAGAATCACCTCCAAAGTTAATGGCTATTTTTTGTAGGACTTTAATCACCAATTAAATGGTGATTTGGGGTCTTCTTTTTCATTTCATGCCATGGACCTAGAAACATGTAAGAGAGGTATTATTAGCAGAATTTAATATTAAATAAATGTGAAGAAGTGATATGAAATATGCAGTTTTAGAGACTAATCACACCCCCACACTTATCTTTTGCTCGTCCTGAGCAAAACAAAATAGAACTAAGAAAATTATTGCACCACTTTCGCAGAAGACGCGATTGCACTGAGCATGTGCAACAAGCCGTTAACCTCTAAGTTTTTCCTAGAGGAGGAGTTTTGTCTCCTGAGGGTTTTCAGCGGATTACACCCACAAAATCCATAAAGAAAGAAATCAAATGTTAGTATTTTGAAATAGAGAAAAGTGTTGAAGTATTTTTGTGAAAATATAAGTGATCCAAGGTCATAGGTTAACCAGAAACTAATCTTCCTTAACTGAGTCGAAATGCAAAATCTTGCTATAAATTAAATGTAAGAATTTAAAATTGAATTGATTCTTTGATCTTTCATAAAACTCTTAAAAAAATATGCACTTTGTGAACTGTGAAGGTTTTTGGGATATTGACTCAAACTTTCATGCCATTTATTTATATCATTATATATATTCTTTTTTTTCTTTCCTTAGTTTTCTTATGCTTTCTTATTTACCCGAGTAGTGAGCCTTTAGCCCGTGACTTCCAAACCAGATGATCTTGGGCACCAGATGAGAAAATATCCCTCGGACTTAAGGACTCGAGCAAACAAGGCCATAAAACTAAAGGGGATTATTTTATTTTTTGTCCACCGTTTTAGGTGTGAATAACCATGCTTCTTGAGGCATAATTACCCAACTTCAATAAGTGATTTTTATTATCATAATATATATATATATATATATTTTAATATATTTTAATATATTTTTATGGCATTTTCAGTCTTTGTTTCAATCCCAAAATTGTGTAAGTGTGGAGTGCATAAATCTAAGGCAAAAAAATTCAAGATCAAATTATCTTTTCAATCTTATTTCTTATCCTAAAATTTAAATAAGATCTATTATTTTGACTCGGTTTAAATTTTATAATTTTAGGTCTTCCTAATTCCTATGATAATCTTAATTTTCTTAAAAATAAATCAAAACTATTTGTCTTGTTTCAAAAAGTTTTGTAAAAATAAAAGAAAAGAGTTTCTCTAGAACTTTTCTAAAAAGAAGTGTAAAAGAAAGAAAATTGAAAACTAACCTACGTTATTAAACCCTCCCCCACTCTTATCTCATGCATTGTCCTCAATGCATCGTGAATGTGTATATACATGAAACAAATGGAGAGGGAAGAAAAATTACCTCATGGTGGTGGCTCCGGTGGTGGTCTGACTGGGCCAAGCGTAGCGACCCAATCAAGATAACGTGGATCTTGCAGAAACCCACCAGTGACCTCTCTAATACGACCCAGTAAAATATTGATTGAATGAATGATCTTATTTAAAAAATTATCCCCATCTAATTTTCAATTTTCAAAAATAATTACTGAGTCATTTTCTCCCACATCCTTGTCCAACAATGAAGTGTGATTTTTGAAGATGATTGATTTGGACTCAAATAGAACAGGAGTAAAAACTGACACCGACTCGGGAATTTGACTCAGATCAAGTCGAGAGTCAACAATGAGAGTCAAAATTGGTTCAAAAATGGGGTCCAAACCAAAGAATTGATGTTCACACACTTTCCCCAGCAATGAAGTGTAATCATAAGAGATTAGTGATTCCATTTCACGGTGTACTGGTACAGGATTCAATATTGACTCCAGAATAGAGAAAAAATCTGGTAAAGATACCGGAGTCATTATTGAATCAAAAAGTGAAATGGAATTACTAACTTGAGGTTCAGGATCACTTTCAAGCTCAAGTTCAATTTCGAGAAAAGGATAACTTGCCAAAATGTCAAGGTGGTTTTCAAGATTTTGGGCAAGTTCAAATGGATGTAATGAAATTAAATCTTGATTTTTGTCCACGAAAGGAATGTGAATGGGTAAAATGATCTATTTAAGTTCAGGAAGTATGGGAATCAAAACTGGCTCAAGAACGTTACTTAGTTCAGTAACACTACAGGAGTTGATATTGATTCAAGGATTGGACTTGAATTGCTAAACTGAAACTGCGGTTCACATTCATCTTCAAGTTCAATTTCAGGAAATGGATAACTTGCCAAACAGCAAGAGGTTGAGTTGGTCAAGTTCAGGTTGGTATGATGAAATTGAAGCTGGATTTCCAAAATGACATGATTCGTGAGTCGTACGAACATTTGATGGACATGGGAAGTCAATCGTATTTTGCATTATGGCTCGGTCCCTTGAACGAATTCCATAGTTTTTTCCCACAATGATTTTCCTTTGAGTCGTTCTAGGAAAGAACTACATTAATTTTGAAAATTTATGTGGACATGATGAGGCCATCATGTTTTCAAATTAATTTTGGGCCTTTATTACTTCTTCCAAACTCCTTTTCAATGATGATTTGTTGGTCCCGAGATGATGTCAATTGTTAGATCTAAATTACACGTCACACTCAAACAAGATATTAGCGTAAATATAAAAGAAACTTGCATAAAAGAAATTAAATCTCATAAAAGATATGCAAACGCAAAGACAAGAGATTTATCCTGCTTCGGTCTTCGTGACCTACATCCAGTCCCCAAGCCACCCGCTTGAGATTTTCCTTTAACCTTTGACTTTGTACACCCAAAATCAACACCTTGCACACCACTTGACAAATCCCCTTTGTCAAATGTGTACAACTCTTCTTACAACCAAAAAGACCACAACACCTTATAAAAACTCTCTTCAACCCGAAGACGCTCTTGTACAATGCTCCTCTTTGAGTGATTACAAACTTCCTATAAGCCTTGAATCTGTATGTGATCGTGTTCAAGGGCTATTATAGGTGGACTCTCAGAAATCTTCACTATGGAGTAGGAATTTGAGTGAAGAAATGAAAGTGGGAACAGTTTTCTGAAAACCAGAATTTTGATAGAATTTTTGGGCAGAAAACTTGAGTTTGAATTGGTGTATTTAGCCTAAGATAATAACCCTATTTATAGCTGAACTCTATGGTTAGTTAGGGTAGTTATAAGATCCATTTTGAATATTTAAACGTTGGATACGTTGGATAAAAGACCAGAAAATAGAAACTGTCCAACAGTCAGAAACTGCCATTAGTCGACTTGAGATATGGGGTTAGTCGACTATGTTAGGCAATTTACACTGGGTTAGTCGACTACAAAATGGGCCAAGTCGATTAGGTCAAGATTGAATCAAAGAACAAGTTTCTGGAAAATGAAACTAGTCAACCAGAATAATGTATAAGTTGACTACATCAGGTTATTAGTCGACTATAAAGTCTGTTAAGTCGACTAATAGTGACAAACAGAGAGTTGGTATGTTTGCAGGACAACTGTTAGTCGACTAGGGAAAATGTCAAGTCGACTATACCATGTATAAGTCGACTATAAAAGGCTATAAGTCGACTAATAAGGCTATGATGTGTGTGTGTGTGGTGTGTAAGGCTTTTAACATACTATAAACCATTACAATACACATCAATAACAACTCTCTTTGGGAAGCCTTGATCATGTAGAACTCTTGAATAGACTTGTGCAAAAGAGCTCCATTGAAAAGGCTTTATAAATGTATCATCAAAAGCAAGTTCCAACATTCTCCCCCTTTTTGATGATGACACTTTGTGTGCACGAATACTCCCCTGCAGAGAATATGTTAAATGTTCTCCCCCTGCAGAAAAGAGGTTATAACAGATATAGAAAAACATGTGTTCTCCCCCTGTAAAAAAAATATGTCATAACATATATATATGATAAATGTTTTGAAATAATTTTTCTTATCAAACTTCTTATATGGTACCTGAAAGATAGACATTAGAATGGTACCAATCATTATAAGATCAAAGCATTAACCTTTAGGAGACCATACCCAATTTGAATTTGGTTTCCATCTGTTAGTATACACATAATTGCATAAATTACATATATCTTGTATGTATGATGCAATATAAGTATTTTTATCAACAATGCTTAAATTTTTAGTAATCCATATGAACTTGTTCTTAATTCTTTTTGAAATAATATCAGTATTTCTTTTCACAAAAGAATTATATGGATTACTAACATATGTAGATTTTTCAAAAAGACCATAATGATTATGTGACATCTTTTGATATGATAACAAATCATTCAACTTTTCTTTTCCTTGATTAAATTTAGTCACATTTTTCAAAATCTCTTCATACTTCATTTTGAAAATTGATATGTCTTTATCTAAAACAGAAATTCTTTCATTTAAAGACAAAATTTCTCTTTTAATAAAGCATTATTTTGTAATAAATTCTCATTATCTTTTTTCAATGATGATATCACTTTTTCAAAATCATCTTTTGAGAATTTATAAAAGAAATTTAGAAGCATAACAAGAATTTTCTTTGAAAAGTTTTTCATTTTCTTTGTCAAAACTTTATTCTTTATCTTTCATTCTTAATATTATTGTATAATTCTTGGAATGCATCTAAGAGTTCAGAAATTTGTACCTCATCTTCTTCTAGAGAGATGTAACAGATGTTGACATGTTCAGTGGTTTCTTCTTCATCAGAGGAAGAGGAATCACTATTTTCACATGATGCTTGGTAGTCTTTCTTCTTTCTGAACTTTTTGCTCTTGAATTTACCTTTGTTTTTGAGCAATGGGTAATCCTTCCTCATATGACCTGTTTTATTGCAATTAAAACATTTAAACTTACCTTGCTTCAAGAATCTTCTGAATTTTCTTGAAAGCATTGTCATCTCCTCTTCATCGTCATCTGAATTGTCCGTATCTGAGGATGCATGAAAGCAAGTTCTTTCTTCATTGAGAGAGATTGTTGTTCATCCTTCTTTCTGTCTTCGAGTTGCACTTCATATGTCATTAGATTACCAATAAGGTTTTCTAACGATATTGTTGAGAGATCATTCGCTTCTTCGATTGCAGCTGTCTTCTTCTCCCAATCTGAAGTGAGTGCACGAAGGATCTTGCGAACTTTTTCGACTTGGGTGTATTCCTTTTCAAGAGATGCTAAGGAATTGGTTATGTCGGTGAACCTTGTAACCATTTCTGAGATGGTTTCGTTCTTCTTCATTTTGAAAAGTTCAAACCTATGGACAAGAATAGAAATTTTAGATTCCTTAACCTTATTTGTGCCTTCATGTGTTACCTATAGAGTGTGCCATATTTGATTTGCAAAAGTGACTGTTGACACACGGTTGAATTCTTCTTTGATTAAGGCACAGAATAAAGCATCATCGCTTTGACATCAAGGTTCGCATTCTTCTTTTGATCATCACTCCAAGCGTTGTAGTTGGTAGTCAGTTTGGTGTACGCTGCTTCTACTATGTTCCATAGTTCGTAGTTGATCGATGCAAGTAGATCTTCATTCTACACTTCCAATAGTTGTAGTTGGATCCGTCAAAGAGCGGTGGACGTTGTGTAGAATGTCCTTCTTTGAATTGTGATGAAGGAAACTCCGTCGCCATCCTTGTAGATTGTTGACTAGGTATGCAGGGCTCTGAAACCAATTGTTGGTCCCGAGATGATGCCAATTGTTGGATCTAAATTACACGTCAACACTCAAACAAGATATTAGCGTAAATATAAAAGAAACTTGCATAAAGGAAATTAAATCTCAGAAAAGATAAGCAAACGCAAAGACAAGAAATTTATCCTGGTTCGGTCTTCGTGACCTACATCCAGTCCCTAAGCCACCCGCTTGAGATTTTTCTTTACCTTTGACTTTGTACACCTAAAATCAATACCTTGCACACCACTTGACAAATCCCCTTCATCAAATGTGTACAACTCTTGTTACAACCAAGAAGACCACAACACCTTGTACAAACTCTCTTCAACCGAAGACGCTCTTGTACAATGCTCCTCTTTGAGTGATTACAAACTTTCCTATAAGCCTTAATCTGTATGTGATCGTGGACAAGGGCTATTATAGGTGATTCTCAGATATCTTCACTATGGAGTAGGAATTTGAGTGAAGAAATGAAAATGGGAACAGTTTTCTGAAAACCAAAATTTTAACAGAATTTTTGGGCAGAAAACTTGAGTTTTGAATTGGTGTATTTAGCCTAAGATAACAACCTTATTTATAGCTGAACTCTATGGTTAGTTAGGGTAGTTATCAGGTCTATTTTGAATATTTAAACGTTGGATAACGTTGGATAAAACACCAGAAAATAGAAAATGTCCAACAGTCAGAAACTGCCATTAGTCGACTTGAGATATGGAGTTAGTCGACTATGTTAGGCAATTTACACTGGGTTAGTCGACCACAAAATGGGCCAAGTCGACTAGGTCAAGATTGAATCAAAGGACAAGTTTCTGGAAACTGAAACTAGTCGACCAGAACAATGTATAAGTCGACTACATCAGGTTATTAGTCGACTATAAAGTCTGTTAAGTCGACTAATAGTGACAAACAGAGAGTTGGTATGTTGCAGGACAACCGTTAGTCGACTAGGAAAAATGTCAAGTCGACTATACTTGTATAAGTCGACTATAAAAGGCTATAAGTCGACTAATAAGGTTATGATGTGTGTGTGTGTCAAGACTTTTAACATACTATAAACCATTACAATACATATCAATAGCAACTCTGTTTGGGAAGTCTTGATCATGTAGAACTCTTGAATAGACTTATGCAAAAGAGCTCCATTGAAAAGGCTTCACAAATGTATCATCAAAAGCAAGTTCCAACAGATTTTTCTTCAATTGGTAGTTCAGGAACAAGAGTATATGAATCAAAATTGGAGAATGAATATTGTGAAATTGTGAACAAGATGGTTGAGAATTTGACTCGGGGTAGGTGAATCCTTGAAATTATTTTGAAAATTATGGTCATAAGATTGGGATTACGGGTCATATTGAGTCGGATAATCCCAACCCGGCATATATGGTTGGTTCATGTTGTATACAGCCAAGTCGGAGTTATCAGAGTCAAATGAGGTCGGAATGAAATATGGATTCATATTCAGATTGAAAAAATTATTGTTGTTAAAATTCATATCACAATTTACAAAAAGAAAACAAACAAACAAACAAAGAAAGAAAAAAAAAAGGAAACAAGCCTATGTTAGGGTTGACTTAGACCTAGACGACTCCTAACTGGTTAGACTGTCCACGGGGGGGTACATTGTCAGAATCTGACCACGAGTTAATCAGTCAGGTAGGGGCAAGGTCAGTAGGAGGTATCCGTGCTGGAGCAATGGGCCTAATTATGCCAAATCACTATTTTCGAGGTTTCGCCTCTCAATACCCAACCTTAGATATCGATTTGGCAAGAGTCAACTTCTGACAACTTTCCCCTTAGGTCAATCTCTTAAATGAGTCCGAGATGTCCCTCGGGGCCAACGTCTAGCAAATTTTATTTAGGTTTGGGTTGTGTGAGTGGGGAGGTGATTTTTGGGCTAAGGGAGGGTAATGACTTCCCCACCTTTTGTTGTCTTGGGTGTTGTCCTTAAGTTAAATTTGTGCAAGTATGCAATATAGATAAAATGAACACGTAAAGAGAGTAAATCACCCACGTGTTTGTCCTATGCTATATGTAATGCCATATGTACACCTCTTATCAATATCACAACAACACAAGAACAAATATAGTATATTGGAATGAAAATTGACACGTGCCTAGATGCAAATGTTTAAACCGTTTTAAAGCATCCAACTTTCGTATTTTAGTTCTTAAGTTATTATAGTGCACAGGTAGAAAATATTAGCAACAGAATATAATAATATATAAGAATTATCCAACCACATAAGAGCAAGTGTGGACCTCTGTAATGCTAAAAATTTTGACCTGCACACCAAAAAACAAAGAAGAAAAGTTAACAAAAACGTGAAATCAAAACGTTCCCATCCCCGGCAACGGCGCCAAAATTTGATCGGGGGAAAACCGCGCACAAAATATGTCATTTTGAAATCAAGAGTTAAAGTGTGTGTGCTTAGGCTTCCTCGATACTTCCATTATAGCATAGAGGCTAAAAAAGTCGAATCCATAAGGACGGGAGGCGATAGAAGCTTACTCGGTATGTTCACGTATGTATTAATGGTTTTTCTATGTTTGAAAGAATGAAAAGAAAGGAAAATAAAGAATGAAAAAGAGAAGTACGGTAAAACACAAAGAAGTGGAAAACATAGAAGATAAGATATTTGTGATTTTTGATATTTCTAAAATAAAGTGAAAAATAAAGAAAACTCACGGCTACTAACTACTAATGACTCTACCAACATGCTAACCTCTTAGTGATAGTTGCCTCACATGTATCACTGGCCATCACTAGTCCTTGATTCAAGAGCGTTTCAAAGCATGACCCATATGTAACTCATCACATCCCAACTCAACAAAACAAGTGCAAGCTACACTTAAACCAACAAAACTAAAAGTAAGCATGGAGTAAAGTAATATTAGTTTGTTAGAGAACTAGAAAGTTAGAGTGTTAGATCCATCATCATGAGCCATCAATGGCTCTTGCAAGAGCAAGGCCAAGTAGAGGCTATTAGATTCATGTAGATTATCAAATAAGAAGTTAGACTAGTTGGTGGTTAGTAGTTAGTTGTCATGAGAGAAAAGATTAGCTAAACATGTAAAAAGAGTTAGAGAGAAGAAAACAAAGATAAGATAAGAGAGCACCTTTCATAGATTGTTACTTTCTTTTACAAGCACTCATGCTTCCTAACATGTACCCTCTCTCTCTCCTATTATAAGATCTAAAATAAATGAAAATACAAAGAGGAAGAAGAATAAAAAGAACTAAACTACACTACCCTAAACTACAACATGGAGAAGAAACAACTAAAACTATCCTAAAAACTACACAAAAACTCCTCTCCCCGGTTCTGAAAAAACCCTAGGATATTTATAGGCAAAAGGGGGAAACCAGGGTACTGTACGGAGCCGCGCGTCAATCTTGGCGCGAGGCTCCACAAGGGAGCCGCAGAAACGCGGCTATGGCCGCATTTCAACAGCCATAGTGCGGCCCGCGCACCGCCTGCTGCGCTGTCCTCTCCTGTCCCCCTGTCGGTTGGATGTCCCGGTTTTGGTTTGGGTCTCTGATTTTGACAGAATCACCTCCAAAGTCAATGCTATTTTTGTAAGCCTTTAATCACTAATTAAATGATGATTTTGAGTCTTCTTTTCATTTCATGCCATGGACCTAGAAACATGCAAGAGAGTATTATTAGTAGAATTTAATATTAAATAAATGTGAAGGTGTGGTATGAAATATGCAGTTTTAGAGACTAATAACTATACTGTCATACCCTTCAGACTGAAGAACACGGGGCAACATATCAGAGAGCTATGAATACAATTTTTCACAAACACATGTGTAAAATAGTAGAATGCTACGTTGATGACATTGCAGTGAAAAGCCGCACCAAGGGCGACCATATAGCCGATCTGAAGGTAGTTTTTTGAAATCATGCGGGCACATCAGTTGAAGATGACCCCACCAAATCTTTCCTGGGATAACAAGCGGTAAATTCCTAGGGTTTGTGGTGACATCCAAAGGAATTCACCTAGACCCAGAAAAAGTTCGTGCCGTCCGAGACATGCAACCTCCAAGGAATCTCAGGAAGCTTAGAGGATTGCAAGGGCGACTAGCATACATCCGGAGGTTTATCTCAAATCTCTCCGGAAGATGCCAACCCTTCACCAAATTAATAAAAAAGGGCGTCTCATTCATCTGGGATGATGCTTACCAACAAGCGTTTGAGGAGGGGTGAATAGGTGATGGCTATATGAAATATGGTAATAATGCGGAATTTAAATCTACTTAAAACAATAAGCTCAAATTAGAATGCTTGCAAGATATAAAGCAATAAGTAAAGTAAGTAATAAAGAGATTGAGTTTAGAGAAAATTTGAGCAAACGCAAACACGAGGATATGTTTCTGAGGTTCGAGCCACGCTCTACGTCCCCGCCTTCACACTTGAAGGATTTCCACTATTGTTGATCCCACTGGATCTCCAATACAAGGACACACTTGTCCTATCTCTCGTGATGCCGCAACACCACTTGGAGCACACTAGCTCGCTTGAGGCCGATGCCTCTACAACTTCGCTCAAGAAGAAAATTGATCACACTTGATCACAAAAAGCTCACTTAGCACAATCCTATAACCAATATGTAGAGATAGTACTTGGGATTGTGAAGTGCAAAATGACTAGAGTGAAGTAGAGGGATTTGCTTCAAGTAGGTGTTTGGAAATTTTGGCTTTGATGAAAATCTTTTCTAAAATGAAAGGCTTTTGAAAAACTTGTAAATCTTGTAAAAATTGTTATATCAATTGTTGTCTTATCATGTTGAAATGACCCACTATTTATAGTGGATGAAAAACCAACTACACAGCTAGAGAAATTCGTTGGGGTGAGATCCCAACAAAATCTGTCAGAAAATAGAGCTGTTGGAGTCTGTCAGACTTTCTGACAACTACCGGTCGACCGCCAACGGTCATATTTTTGACCGTTGGGGAAAACGGTCGGCCGACTCGGTCGACCGAAATATACAGAGAGCACTGACAAGTGCCCGGTCGACCCGAGCGGTCGGCCGACGTGCACACATGCACAGCCGTACACGTCGGTCGACAGGATCGGTCGACCGGACTCTGTCAGATCTGTTTAACAGAGTCTGCAGAAAACTGGGAAATGAATTTTGGTTTGATCTTTTTTGGTTTGAGGATTTGTAAATAAGGTGCTAGACCTAATAAACCTGAGGGTATGATTATAGATCAATACTCAACCATGTTAGATCATTTTTGGTAAAAATCCTTTTGATAAAATGATTTTCTAAAAACGATTTTTCCACATGGTATTTCTAAAAACTAAGTTAGGAATTCTGATATAAAAATTCTTCTGAAGCCATGAAGCAATACTAAGTGTGTGTGAGTGACAATCCCAAATATTCTACCTCTATCATCTAGGTTTTGACAAAATATCTAAAAATAAAAGTAAAATACAAATCTTGATTCTTTTCTCCAATGTTTGATCCCGAAGCTTTTCTACCGTGCTAGGCTTGGGAATGCAAATATTTAGCGGCGTCCAAATTGTGAGTCTTGATTGTGGAGCCATATCAAATCAACTTGTTTTAAACCTGAAATTCTTTTAAAAAGATTGTTAAACACATAACTAAATATGGTTTGTTATCATCAAAATATCGGGCTAATGGCCTTTGGGCCAACAGTTAGTGTTGAAACGCAAAGCTCACAGGCATGAGTTTTGTAATTGATAACGCGACCCTAAGGTTTGCATTTAGAAGAAACGCGACCTTCACGTTTGTCAAAGAACGTGACCTTCGCGTTTGTTGATGAGATATGAGATCTGCGTTTTCAGTTGAAACACAACCTCGCTTTGATATGAGGCCCGGTTTTGAGGCTTTGCCTTCAGTATTTTTAGACACCCCCCAGAACTCCCTTTATGTTTTCGAAACCCCATGATTGACTGAAAAGAATTTCAAAATACTTTGCACTTTATGTTGTCTTGAACTTTTGCGATTAGACTGGCAATTTTTTCAAATACTTTGAGCTTGATCCTTTCTGGATTCTGGTGTTCATGAGTGTACGATGAACTGCTTGAAACCCAGAGGAAAGATCACCGTAAGTAACTAAAATTCTTTGAACCTTGATTGTTGTGGGTGTACTGTTGAACCGGTTGAATCGTCAATTTTTTGCTAGAGTACTATTGAACTATTGCATCATATCAGTCTTCTTTTTGTTGGAAAATCAGACAGATCAAAATGAAATTGCAGAGGTAGCAATTACCTTAGCAGCTGAAAGTTTGATTTTAAACCAAATTCGATATTTCCAATGAGAAAGTCGAGTAGGTAATAGAGTATGATTTTAACCACGTTCTCATTTTCATGAGAATGTAGAGAAAATTTACTATCAGAGGTGTAATTTTTGACAGAACAGTGAATTGTTTTGTGACTTTAGCAAATTTGGTGAACCTGTTATTCTACTGGGAGGAGTTGACAATTACAGAACAGATGTGTAATTTTTAACATGACAGGGATTTATTTTGTGATTTGAATAAATTTGTAGACATATTATTCTGTTGACAAGAATTGACAAGTAGAAGTTTTACTGTCAGAGGTGTTATTTTTAAACATAACAGAGATTTGTTTTGCGTGTTAGAGGTAACAGTTAGCTTAGTAATGGAAAGTTGGATAACTTCATTGAGGAAGTTGAATAGGAGAGGTGTAATTTTAACTAGCAGGGGGTGAAATTTTAATCATAGGTCTTATTTTCGTTGAGAAAATAGAGAGATAATACTGTCAGAGGTATGATTTTTTAAACATACAGTGATTTCTATTGCAATTTGAGCAAGTTTGATCAGAGATGTGATTTAATATGACCTTTATTTGTTTTGCGATTTGAGCAAGTTTGGTCAGATATATGATTTTTAACTTGACCGATATCTGTTTTGTGATTTGAGCAAGTTTAGTGGATTTGTCATTCCATGCGGAGATATTGACAAACAGAAGTTTTAACTGCTGGGATATATTGAAGTCTTATTATCAAAGGTGTAACTTTTAACATGACAGGTTCGATCTGTAGTTCATTCTGTTGAGGGAGTGAATACAACTTTTGTAGATCTACCATTTCAATAAAGGGAATTGGTAAAGAATTTTAGACGTGATAAGTAGGATTAGCTCCCTTAGGATTTTTAACAAAATTCTCAACTATCAACGAATTTGGTTTGTCTTTACCAACTACGGTTTAAGTTGGACTAGCCATGCTATTCCCCTTAACATGATGAGTTGTCAAGAATTTTGCATTGGACGTAAAAGCCAATATCTTCCACTATTCTTAAGCCCACTCATTCGGGCAGGAACTGAAACCCAATGCATTATACTCCCAATGGAAATTTAATAACAAATGTTGTGCTTAATAACGATAAATAGCCGTAAGAAGCGATAAGTTTATAATTTCATTCTGAATCTTTTCAAACATGAACTTTGTGTCTGTGTGTATATGAGTTGGACTACAAAATAAACGTTTATTTTTGGGTCAATTCTAAATAGTTTAAATCTCATGTTCCGGCATCCAAATGCAAGATCCACTCCATTGAAGTTGATCTACATTATTTGAAGTCTTTAAATCAAAATCATATGATTTGAATACTTTTTACTTATCCATCATGTGGGCTCAAAATGAACGGTTGAAAATAACATTTCACTTAGATCTATGTCTTTAGACATACAAATTCTCGATCCGACCATTTCATTATGATCTAAACACTTAAAAACCCTCACAAACCAATTTTTGTTAGATTTCAAATATTATATCCGTTAAACTAAACAACTCACTACTTTCGGTCGTCCGTTTTGCGCCCACTTGATGGATAAGTAAAAAGTATTCAAATGACATGATCTTTGATTTTTACAGACTTTAATAATGTAGATCAATTTTAATGGAGTGAACCTTGCATTTGAATGTCGGAGCATTGAAAACAAACCGTTAAGAGTTTGACCGAAAAAATAATAGAAATTTTGCAGTCTAACTCTATATATATATATATATATATTATATATATATATATATATATATATATATATATAATATATATATATAGAGAGAGAGAGAAAAATGTATATCAGCCCGCGGGCTGAGAGTGCTCTCTCAGCCTGCGGTGACGTGGCTCGATTTTCACCTCACTGACTTGCGGCCCGCTTTTAGGGAGAAGTTAAATTACCAAATACCCCTTATGATAACTTTTCCTTATTGTTTATTATTATTTTTTCCCCTTTTATTTTGCCGCTCTTTATAGGATATAAATTACTTTTCGCCTTATTTCTTTACCTCTTTTTTGTAAGATCTAGTTTCTCCTTTTCAGCGTGGGATAAAAATTTTTTTGAAAATATAAAATCTTTTCAGATCAATCTTTTCAGCCTGCGATAAAATTCTACTTTATAGTTATTTTTTTTATATATAATGTAGTCAGAGTCTTTGGTCGCATTGTACATTTAAACTGCGACCTTAGTCAAGTCTTTGGTCGCAGTGTACATGGTGAAATGCGACCAAGGTCGCAGTGTTGTTATTGATAAAGATGGCCAGCAACTGCAATCTAGGGTTGCATTACATGGACTGCGACTTTGGTCGCAGTACGTTAAGTAATTAATTTTTTTGAATATAATGTAGTCAGAGTCTTTGGTCGCATTGTACATTTAAACTGCGACCTTAGCCAAGTCTTTTGTCGCAGTGTACATGGTTAAATGCGACCAAGGTCGCTGTGTTGTTATTGATAAAGATGGCCAGCAACTGCAATCTAGGGTTGCATTACGTGGACTGCGACTTTGGTCGCAGTACGTAAGTAAGTATTGTTTTATTAAGTGTTGTTTTTGGATTAAGTCATTTTTTGAATCTAAATGAAAAATGAAAAGTTGTCTTGTTGTCTGATGCGACTTGGAGTCAGTCCGTGAGACGCGACCTGTCATAAAGATTTTATGAGATCTTTTAACGTCAAGTCTATGTTGACGAACCCCGCACCATTCGTTGTTTCCCGAAGCGGTTGTCTACGCGTCAGTTCTTCATTGGGTTTAGGCTTAATGTCTTTTAATGCCAAACCGCGCTGGCGGTTGGAGACCATTAATGCCGACGATTCTGATTA